>JAPMOR010034098.1:601986-657836 GCA_026543865.1 Argiope aurantia
AAAAAAAAAAAAAAAAAAAAAAAAACCATTTAAAAGCAGTCATTCTATAATCACGGCTGTTGCTAGCCATTTATTCATGAATATCGATTCAGTATTTCAGTATCTATTATTAAAATGATGGAATACTGATAGTTAATTCTTGTTAACAGTTAAACAAATATTTAATATGAAATTTGATTTGCTTAACAAATCAAATTAGCGCTCACAATGTTGCATGCTCTTAGATCTCATTTGTGAAAGGTTGTCAAATCAAACATGGTCTAGTCTCGGGCATTGTCAGCACAATTTTATTTTAATCAGCATACTAATATTTTATTTTTGTTTCTTTTTTATTTCGGGAGCATTGTGAAATTGTATGCGATTTTATTTATATGCATGCCTTTGAAAAAGAAAATCAGTAAAATGATAAATTTCGCAAAAAATGAATCGTGATAATTTGTAAGAATGATTTTATTACATACAAATAAAGTATTTAATTATTATCTTTATAGGAAGCTATAAACTTCAAATAAATTAAATGTAAAATTTATTATTTTACACGACCTGAGAAATTAAATGTAAAATAAATAAATAAATAATTTAATAAGATTCCAATATATTATGAAATAGTAACTAAGTTTATTTTAGTTTACTTCCTAATTATTTTTGCAATTAAATGTTAAAAAACATTGTACTCTAAAATTATATTATTAAAAAAATGTGTATTTTTTACAAATTTAATTGTCGATTAGGTTAGTTTTTTAATCAATGAGTTTAGTTTCATTTAGTTTTTATAGACTGATTTGTGGCCCCATTCCCCTCACAATCCAGTGGTCTTGAGCAGTTTCCTAGTCAGAAATCCCCCGTTGTTTGAATAGTATACCAGATCTGAACGAAAAATTTGGGGTTTGAATGTAAGAAATAAAAAATGTTTTCTTTACGCAGGATTGTTAAAACTGGACGCCCCGACCTCAAAGCCTTACTGTGTGATAGTTAGTTGCTGATTTCTTTGAAAAAAAAATCCATAATCAAGTTTAATACATGTAATATAATCAAATTTAGAATACAAGTACAGCGGTTCTGACATTAATCCTTTATGCCCTTCCGGTTGTCCGCCATTTTCAGAAGGAAGGAGATTGAGCTTGTCAATGACCTTGGCAACAATAGGCTGCGGTTCAGATTAGATTTTACTATGTAATATTATGATAAATATTATAGTTACTTTCTCTTTCGGTAGAGAAAGTATTGTAATCAGCAAAAAAATTCGATCTTTAGATTTGACGCATCTTCACGCGCTAACTAAGAGCGCGAAAAACACATTTTTGGAATGATGTCTATCTGAACGCAATAATTCCAAAACTCGTTGAGGTAGAAAAATAAAATTCGAGTATGTCGTCTTTCCACCAAATTTGGAGCAAAAATTTGTACTCAAGGCGATTGTGTATCTGTATGTTTGAATGAATATTTAAATGAAACTGCAAATTGCTAATAACTAGGTAGATAAAATGTGGCCTATAGTTTTTAGCATCTGAATCACAGATCCATATCAAATTTTGAAGCAAATCCGTCTAGGGCTGATCCTGTTATTTGCGTGCGTGCAAAGGCAATGAGTCCAAAAGCCATTTATTTAGACAAATGAAATGATCATGTTGCTAAAATTGTAATTATGTGTTAAATTTTGGTAGTATACAAATTACTATCTCGGTTTTCTTCTCTATACTGAGAAGCACAAAAATTCATGCATGGAGCACTGAAAATAAAATGATGAACACTCGTGACATTCATGGCCTTGCTGAAGGATCGCAGGTTTTATACAGGGGGAGGGGGACGCCATTTTGATAATGATGGCGGCGAATGCTTTCTGCCAGCTGTCTCTTGCGGCGACTTGAAGAATTTTCACTGTTTCCAAATAAAACTCGCATAACTGTAGTATCAGAATAAATTTGTTTCAGTTACATAAATCAATTACAGAATTTGTATTATGCTATTATTTTTGTCCCATTTGGTATGAATCACCTTGCACATATTTTTGTAATGACCATAGACTTTTCTTTTAAATTAAAATTCATTAAAAAAGAATTTGCACTCATTCGGCCGTTCTCTGATCTAATAACAGGCGAATTAAAAAAGCAAACACTAATCTTGTAACAGATGTGTTCTTTTGTTACATCAATTCGGTAATACTGTTCATGCATTACAGAATCGTCTGTATCATGTCTGTAATGATGATATCAGTGGCAGCTGTGATAAGCGCTTTCAGATTAGTAATGGCCGCTGGATACGGAGGCGTCACATCAGTAATATGTAATCCCTTCGTTATATTGGTTGGTCGACTGATGGACAGAGAACTGTTACCCCTACCACTGTAATACTCAAATCGCTTTCCGGTAATTTTTTTTTATCGGAGTTCAGTAGAAAAACCTTTAGTTCCGTGCCTCACGATTATTGCTCAAGTCCGCATAGGAAAAATTTCCATAGAATAAAGTCCCCTCCCCCATTTGAAAGACTACATCTCAAACAGCAAAGGCCGTGCAGGACGAAATACATTGCAGAAGCATTGCATAAAGCATCTTGTGTGAAAAAATAGTTTAAGTAAGTTGAATTAATTATATTATTTGAATTCAGAATTTTAATGTAATAAATATACAAATATTTATTGTTTCCCATGATTAAAACTTACGGTCTTATATATATCTTTACATACTTTAAAACATGGTTTTACTAAATAGTTTCAGTGACAAATAAGGGGTTTTAACACAGTCACGAACAGTACGGTATAGCAGTCAAATATTTATCCGGCCCATAAATACAAATGACTGGTAAATACATTAATAAAAAAAAATTCTTAAATATCTTTAGCTGTCATACCCGATATCATATATTTCTCTTTAAATATTTTGATAGAGAAGTCACTTTCATCCAGAATGTAAAAATATGACATTTCTAGTTCTATCCATATTTTAAAATGGCCCGTGAATATTGTGGTGAAAACTTATAAGCCAGTTAACAGCTACGCTATCTGAACAATTGCTTTTGTATCGTGGTTATGTTACTGGGATGAGAACCACAAGGTCCCAGGTTCTATCCTCGCACATCTCAATTCACTACAATATGCTAACTCTCGCTCAAAAAAATCGAAACAATTGACTTACTTTACCTGCAAACTTGTTAGTACAGAACTCTGCCATTTATTAAATCATAACTGTATGTATGTGTGCCTCGTTCTGTAAATAAAAATTGTTTAATAGCATTTTCGTGTTTATTTGTATCTTTTTAAGATTAATTTGCTCAGTTACACGATTACTTGGGATTCTATTACATATTGAAGTGTTGTCTTCCGATTAAATATAAACAGGAAGGGAATTCATGATCCGGTATCGGCGAAATCTCCTTGTTGTCTGTTAAGTTTGTAAGCTGGTCACACAGCAGTAATGAGATCTAATTTTCACAGATGGGTTCTTGAACAAAATCGTTTGCGAAGGTGGCCAACTGGATCTTCTCTGTCCCGAAGGTCAAGGATTAACAATTTTTTCAGCATCTTATGGAACAACGAAGGAAGGGGTCGTGGAATGCCGGCAGTCCGAAGGATTCGAACCAAAAGGTAATGCCATTCACAGTTAGAAAAGGAAAATTACTTTCAGAATTTTTCTCACTTTTGTTACCTTATTCATGTATTTTAACTAATAGAATGTTAAATGTCATCAAATCAAAGGGCAATGGAAGACATTCTATTAGATATAATGGTAAGAATTTTCAAATGATTTTCAAGTGATACGTTCGCCATTTATTAAATATAAAGCGGAATCTAAATAAATAAATGAAAAATTCAAAGTAAAGAATAAAAAATAGAACAAAGCATTTCAAGACAAACTTTTAACGAATCTGCAGGATCAGAAAGTACATAGAGTGCGATTAGGAAGCTAAATCTTGCAGCTGATAATATTGGGTTGTTCGGAAAGTAATTTCGTTTTTTCCCGACAGAGGATTTAATTGTAATTTTTTGCACCCAACTTCACATTTAAGCCGTATAATTTTTATATGCTTTGAGAGCTCATATAGCAAGGCTTGTGTGTGAAACATTCCAATTAATTCTACGCAGTAGTTTTTGGTTGGTGCCCTTTTAAATATGGAGAGCGATAAGCAGCATTTTCGACATATCTTACTGTTTTACTACAGAAAGGGTAAAAATGCTGTTCAAGCCAGAAAGAAATGGGCCGATGTGTATGGAGAAGGTGTGTTGACAGTACGCCAGTGCCAGAACTGGTTCGCTAAATTTTTTAGACGGTAAAACCGTCACCTCAAATGAGGTGGTCAAAAACCACCTCGATCAGTTTTTTGGCAGCAAAGACCAAAAATTTTATGAGCGTGGAATTATGCTACTACCAGAAAGATGACAAAAGGTGTTGGACCAGAACGGCCAATATATAATTTGATAAAGTATTTGTTTATTATACGAAAACTGTCTTTCATTTCCACAAAATAAAACGAAATTACTTTCCGAACAACCCAATACATGAAATTTTATCGTAACAATTGTCGAATTGTATAGGGATCGCTTCATTTTTCACAAAATCACACGCAAACAAAACACAAATCACACAACTTAGCATTGCAAAACTTGTCAATATACCGTATAACACCGGTGTCAGTAACGGAGATGATTTGAATCTCTGTTGAGGTCATCTCATCAAAAAACAAACAAAGCACCAAATTATTTTTTAAGGTTTTGAAGAATTTTCCAGTCTCTGTTATTTCTGGAGTCACTTTAATGTTTTCTGCATAAGCTTACATTGTAGGATTCGCAATATTTTATTGCATTAAAAAAACATTATTTTTTTTAAAAATTTTGTATTAAGTTGCAAAATTTTGTATTATTCTTATATGTACAATCCATATGGTGGACACATCATCGAAAGTACTTAATGTCCAGTTTTTGAGTCAATCCTTTAGAGAATCTTGAGCTGATAAAGTTTAACTTGAACTATCCTGTCTATATTATAGTTACGACATTTTTGCTATTGTTAATTATTTTAGTATTGAAAAGCCCTTTCTACGATATTTATCCTGCTTAATTTTCATGCAAGTTCTTGGCTTTGAACAAAAAAAGTAAATCCTATAAATTCTATTTAGATAGCTTTCTAGAGGAATTTCGATGGAAAACTTATTTGAAATGTCAGACGAAAGCAACCAAAGATAAAACCTCTGTGCAGCCAATTCACTTATTCTTAGAAATACCGCTAAGATGAATATTCCATCTATCATTTCCCAAAATTATTTGCAGGTTAGAACCTATTGATATGAGTCTCAGTAATTAATAGCTGAAATTCAAATTATATAAGTGAGAAACTCTATAGAAGGTTTTTGAGCTATCTAAGTACTAATAAAGTGTTGAATGACTGGCGCTTGTGTCACGCAGTTTAACTTTTATGCCACTAGCCTCCATGTAACTGTTCCGGCCAAATAACCAAAAGGAAATGAAGCGAAGAGAAAGGAACAGTTGCGCTGAAGACGTGTAGCTGATACCGGTAAGATTATGTTGGTAGGAACTTCGATGGGAACTTTGAGAAATTAATTTAAATTTGAATTTCACAGACATATTCTCACGGGCAGTTTAGTTTATGCTGGACAAAAACTCTTTGGTGGCAATGTATGAACATAAAGACAATGATATCTTAAGTGGCTGATAATTTCGTTCTTTTACGAAATCGCTTGTGAAAGTCAATGCTTGACTATATATTGTTAATAATAAACTGTTGTTTTTCTTATTTTCCCAGTTTTATTTTACTTTTTTCTCATATTCTTATTTACTTAAAAAAAGATTATAATGCCTAAAGCATGTTATCAATCATACGAAAAAATGTATCAGAATTCATAGGAATTTGTAAATGATCGAGTTTTCCCTCTGTATTTTTGAGTCCTTAAAGAGACGGTGCCTCTAATTTTCTTATATTTCAATTACATGCACTGATTTATTTTGTACATGCTTGATATGTAATTGTTTTACCTAGTGAAGGCAGTTTCATGTGTGGCAATCCTTCACTACTTATGAACTACAACTTTTGTTGCGAATCAGTTTTAGGATTGAATGAATCGTTTTTAAGGAAATTCTAATCTAGGGAAAACCAAAAATATGCTTCGTTTTCTTTTCACTTTTTCACTGCTATCAGTGAAAGCTCACCTCTTAGAATAACAGTACCTGGATTAATCATACTGGACTCTAAATGAAGTAACTAAAGCAATACATGCTTAGCCATAAATTTATTATGATTTAAACTCCGAGTCCCTAGCATATACCTAAGTTGCTAAAACGCAGTTCTCGCTATCTACCCCATCCAAAAATAAAGCATGGAAAAAATTATGGGAGAAATAGCAAGTGAGAGGATATATTTTGGATTGTACAATCAAAGATTTAGGATTTCGACTGTATGTAGAATTGTACAATCAAGTTTTATCAAAATTGATAGAAATCCCACCAAGACATTGTTTAATTTCTGCAATATCTCATCCAGTGGATTTCCTGCTGCTGGAGAAAATATGTTAATTTTCTCTCCCAGGTGTTTGTCGCATGCGAATATGGGTACTGGTAGCCAAAGAACCAAATGTGGTTGACGCTTTGTATGTGCGCGAAGGAATTTTGAATTGTTCCAGACGTTTTGACGAATGGTTTCTGGACACTGAATTCCTCAGATTGACGGCGGAAGACACTCCAACCAGAATGATGTCCAGTTGTAACTCATCGGTCAGATATTCTATACCTAATGCCTAAATATAATAAGCCCATCTCTAGGATATGGAACGAATTTTCCTGTATATTGAATGAAGATAAATAATCTTTCTAGATTCTGTAGCTGAGCATATCCATGCTACTCTGTCATCTTGTTTATTCAATTCCGGTTTCTTGTTCGTAGATTGCCTGGTGGAACGCGCGCTCGAGATCCTGCAGAATCTGTGCTCGGGTAAGCAGAGCTGCTCGCTGAGAGCTGACGACAAGACCTTCGGAAGCCCCGGCTGCAGGGGCACCAAGCATCTCAAGGTGGCTTACAACTGCGGTAAGGGCACGGGGCGGAATGACGTTTTTGTGTGAAAAAAAACATTGAACCGAAGTCATTTTTTACATTTGATCACCAATTAATCATGTTGAATCAAAAGATTTATACATTTTATAATATTTATATAATATATCTTAACACTAGCAAGCTTTTAACGAAATATCAGTAAACAAACGTTTATCTCAGAAGAATTTATTAGAAAGTTAATTATGAAGTGAAATAAAGCCAATAATCAGGCGTAGCATTTTTAGAATAATAAAGCATTTTTGATTTGAAATGTTTTGAAATATTGTGATAAAACTATAAAGGCGATTTTTCAACAATTTTTTTTTGATTTTTTATATTTATTTTAAAATTATACTAATAACCAAAGGTTCAAAAAACTATTTCAAAGAACTTTATATTTGTTTTTGATTTTGTTCTGAAGTAAATGTTTATCTATTTATAGTGTTTTATTACTGCTATACTGAGTCAGATTCGTTAAAATAAACTATAGAATTTTTTCCATCCGTTTCCTGCACTAAGTTCTGAGCTGCTCGACTCATTTTTAAAACATATTCTATATTAAGGAATCCATAGGCATTTCTTTTCATCTGCGAAGTTCATCTTTCGCATCTTTGGTATGATAATGAATGACCTTGTTTTGGAATCGGAGAAACCACATCGCGCTAACTCCACTTTCTCGAAAGATGGAAATCGAGCGCATGTTGAAATTTGAGGATGTAATTAGCGTTATTATAAATTCCCTTATGGTATTTACAAAAACAAAAATATGCTTGGCTATAAAAATTTAAAGTATAGATTTATAAGCTTTTAAATTTATTTATTTTTATTATCGGAGAAAGACTTTGTGTCTGCTCTGATGTTGGCTTTACTTATAAAAAATTTTGGAACACTCTGTGCAAACTGGTATCTGAAAAGGTTATTTACAAACTTTAAGTCTAGGGCACGCATACGTAAGTTTTGCAATCGAACAATGCGTTGAACATACACGGGGCATGCCCAAATCAAATGTGTAACAAATTCATAATAACAAAACAATCCAGTTGCATGGATAACAATATTATAAGTCAAATGAGATGTCAAAGATATAGCGAGTAGTAAGAAATAAAATAAACTTTTGGGGCATCAAGTAATTGTTCCAACGATTTTTTCCCCAAAGTTACATGCGGTTTGTTTGTTGTTTTACCGGCAACTGCGTTATTGCTTTGTCGTGAATTTACGTTCGATAAATCTTAAATACAATTTATCTGTTAATCCTTTTACTTCATCCATTACTAGAGACCACCTCCTCCCTAGTAGCTCACTCCTTTGCGCTTCTGATTTCATATTCTTTTGTAGGAATGATTTGTTTTTGACTTATCCATAAAGTTTGCTTTGCCGCCCTGCATGTTGCTTCTTTGCCCTATTTTAGTTTGCTGGATATCACTGATATTCACGACTATTTTTTTTTCCAGTGGAAAGGGTCCTTCTTCGCCTTCCTGGTCGCCACCCAGCAGAGGAAACGATTCAAACCACCTCCTTCCCCGCCTGGGTTCGAGGGGTCGACCATTCGGCGCAGAGCAACCTCTGGCCCGGTGAGTGACACTGCTGAGGAGAAAAGAAAAGGCATTCAGTCTGATAAGTGTTTCTTCTAAAAGAATTATTCGAAATGCTGACAAAATATTTATAAGAAGAGAAATGCTGATTTTGCAGCTTTTTTCTTTCTTTCTTTTTTTTCTATTCTTTCTTTCTGTATAATTCACCTTCATTTAACTTCATTTGTTTCATGTTTGTTCAGATAAAACTGAGAAACCTATTTTTAACTAACTTCCATTTTTCTTGAATTTTCAAAGTTAATGTGTTTTCGATGAAAATACACAATTTAAATATTTTCAGAATTTAATTATTATTCAATTCAAATTAAATTTTGATTCCATTCTGCTTAATGACGAATTTAAAAAAATAATAATAATAAAACGAGATTTTATAATATTATTTATAGTAATGAATAAAAAATAGATGACTAAAAAATAGAAAATAATTAAAACTGATGCTTTTAGTTACACCAATACATCTGTTTTTTTAATTGTTTTTTTATGTTTTGTTGGTTTTTCATCGCAAAAAGGTAGAACTGTCATGTACTTTTCTGTCATGTATTGTCATGTACTTTTGTAGTGCACGGAATACTGAAAGATTATTATATGAAAAATGTATTGCAATAGTCAAAATATTTTAATTCCAAATATTCAATTTCCAGATTTAGACCTCCTTTAGCGCGAAAAAATATCATTGTGTATAGAATCGGAGTAAAAACCGGAATCAGGCTTATTTGTCAAATCTTGAAAAAAATTTCATAAGATAAAAGAATAATTATTACATTTGGATATTTATTACATTGCACAGACAGGTCTAGTAATTACTTAAGAAATAAATTATAATAATAAGTAATTAAATTATTTTAAAGTTCACAATTAATCATCAATAATCGTACTTATTAAATACGCCGGCGTACTGGCATATGGGTAGCGCGTCTTCTCCTTGATCTAGGCGTCCCGGTTCGGGCATGGTTGTTCTTCTTCTGTGTTCTATCTGTGATGTGTGTGCCCCCCTGTAAAAAGGCGTTGTGCAAGCGAATGTGAAGTATGGAGTAACCAAGTCGTACTCTTGGCCCTAGTTGGCGCTACTTGAAAACAAGAGACGCTCACTCGGCTTAAATCACTGACTGAATCATTGTCAGCGGGCTTGTAAAGTGCCATAAGTCACAACAACAACAATAGCTTATTAAATACAATCTGTATCCGAATTAGCAAAATAAGATTTCAAAGTGTGATTTTACTTTCATTCACTACTCTACTCACTCATTTACTTACTTACTTTCACGTATGGTAAATGTTTTGATTTTTTTTTTGGCTAATTTACATCCAGTAGATAAATGAATTAAGAAAGCCAGTAGTTACTGACTGATCCTTAATTTAAAAAAGAAATCTGATGAGGATCTTTTTATAGATGAATCGGTAATTGCTGAAGCTAAAATAATTTTCAAGGCAGAAATAAAATTTAGAGGCAGTTGAAATAAATTATTTTTAAATAAATATTTTGTATTTGTATTGTGATCCTGAAAGGTGAAATTCGACGATAAATTTTGATTTCATTAAGATCTGCAAATCAAATCTCAGATGCTCAAAGTGGAGGACATCTACACTACTTGGCCAATGATGACCGATCACTTGGGATTTTAGGCGTTTTATTAAATATCTAGAAAATATCTGTATTCGACTTAATAAATCGCTTGTTAATTTTTGTTTCTCGTCAAAAACTCGATTCTTACGACAGATGTTCTAAAATATGTGTGTTTACTTTTATCTACCTCTAAAGAAATTGTCACATAAAAACTATATTTTACGATTTTTAAATTCTAAAAATGATTTTTACTATATTATCAGTTGAATAGGTTTCAGTTGTTGTAAGTATTTGAAATGACAGGCAAGAATTGTTATACAATCTGCAATGGTACAATTATTAAATTGTCATTTTTATTGTTTCGTTTCCTTTCTTTTACTCTTATTGCATGTAAAATAAGTATTTATTGAATATTAGAATTATTTTATTTGTAAATTTTTATTCAAAAGCGATTTCAAATCAATTTGTAACTTACGCGTTCGAAATATTGAGATAATTTTTTTATAGTTTACCCTTTTTACCATTTTGTGTACTTGTGTAAATTAGCATTCATTAAGTTCGGTGTTTTCTTTACTAAAGCAATTTCTATAATTACTGTTGGGATAAAAGCAATAAGTAAACAAAACTCGCAAGGCGTTGTTTAAATTATAAAGCTTTTCTTGTGTTAAGTTCTTGCGATAGCATCAAATGAAAGATGTACCGCCAACTTTGGCAGAGCAAGTGGAGATTATGCAGCAGCTTTGAATGTGAGTGGTCAAAGAACGAGAATATTGTTTATATTTATTTATTTCTCCCTCTTGATTTGCCATGAATTGAACTAGCTCTGATTTTCTGTTTTTAAGCCAGTGCATACATATACGCACATTATTCTATATGTGTGTTATAGTAGTCTAAGCCAAGAATTCGTATTCTTATGGCGTTGAAAACTACACTGGTCTCCAGAAGCTAATGCACAACCTTTCTTCTGCTTCTAATTTGAGAATGCATGAACATACAAGCAAGAAATTTAGCGGAAGCGTGCACTAAACAGTTCTTAAATGAATGCGACACAGAAATTCTCTTAAGTTCAACACAGACATGATATACAAAAAAAATGCAGTAGAGACAGAGAACATTCTTTGAGAAAACAGTACATCACTTATTAATTGAAACATGACAAAATGAATTCTAATAAGAAATATGTCAAACTCTAGTTGCAATGTATGTGTGGCATCGACTTACCATGCTGAATATAAAATTATCGGTCACTGAAATAGGAAGTGAAGACCAGATACGGAAAAATCCTTGTTCCAACTCTTCTAACGATCTTGGAGAAGAATTTAAAGCAGCAATTTGTCTCCCAAGGTAGACCCAAAGATGGTGTATCGGATTCAGGTCTGAGGATTTATCTGGTCATTTCATTCGTTCCATAACGTGATTCTCAAAATAGTTCTCAAAAAGTTATGCTCAATAACGCCGCGGTCACGCATTGTCGTTCATCAGAAGAAAATTATTACCAATAGCAGTGGCATATGGGCAAATATGTAGATCAAGGATCTCGTCTCGATATTTCACACAGCTCAAAATTCATCTCCATGGCACACATAAGGTCAGTGTGACTTCTGAAAGATATCTCTGCCCACACCATTCTTCCACCACCTGTGTAACTGTAGCTTTCAGCAATTTTGGATTGGTTATACCTGGTTACGTTGTTCCCTTCAGATTATCTGACCACCTAAATCACTTTTCCGTGTGTACTTGAATTCGTCTGTGAACAGTATAAAAGCCCATTGCTGACTGGTTCAGGAGACGTGTTCTTTTGTCTAATTTAAACGGGCAGCTCTGCGTCCTGCTTCAAGACGAGATACACACCTGGTTTTCTTGCATACAGATCTGTATTATGAAGGTGTCTTTGCAATACAGTTAAGGAGGAGATGCCACAAAATGTTCTGCCATGAATGGAGGTAAAATAGTGTTTCTCAACCTTTGGGCCGAAAGAGTTAAATAACAGAAATAACAGTTTCCTGCAAGATTTGTAACTCATGGTCAGCCTGAAATAGACACAAAATGCTCGGATTCAAACGGATACCATAGTAGTATAACCACACTATGAGACACATTGAGACGTCTAACTGCATCAATCTGTGACAATCCCATTCCCATGCATTTGACCGTCCGATAAATCGACGCCGCCAATGCATTGCAGCTAGGGATGGTCATATTCCTTATTAGAATCCATTTTTATAATATTATCGCAACGCTTTTGCTTATAAAACTGTAATGTATTATTATCTCCAAGAATGAAGCTCTCAGCCAATATGGTATTTTTTGTAGGGAATCATGTTTGTGTTAAAACTCAGGAAAAATTTTGTGTTGCATTCATTTAAGAACTATTTTGGTGCACATTTCTTCCAAATTTCTTAGGCCTATGTTCATTCATTCTAAAGTGAGACTCCAAAGACAGATTGTACCTTAAGTTTTGGAGGCCAGTGCATCACTGAAACATTATATTCATGTGGGCAAATTAGCAAAAAGATTGCATTTTTTATATGTGTGAATTTATTTAAATGATAGTAGTTTAAGTCAAGAATCCACGTTTGTATTTTGACATTAAATAACTATCATTGAAACATTATGCTCATGTGGACAAATTAGTAAGCATAGTTTAATCTCTAAAACAATGTGTGTGATCTTAGACAATGCTGGAATTCATGCGGGAAAAGCTCGGTTGAGGGGATTTTATTACCCGTAGATACAAAAACTCGATGATATTTTAAAATAGATTGCTATCTGATTATTGTTTCATTGCAATCAACATATTCTTGGATTAAATGAATTTAATGTGCAAAGGATTGCACTTTGTTTCCTTTGCCCTCCTTTTATGTTATTTAAGACTCTGTTATTTTAGACAACTAAGGGACCAGTTTCAAGTTTATTGTTCAACATACAAATCGTTCGCGAAAGTTTTCCTTGTTCGGTTTTTTCCTTAATCGACAATCGAATGTATGCAAAACTTCCATATATCGCTAAAAGAATCGGGGAATATTTTGAAATGAATAAGAAGCAATAGGGGAAGAATTTAATATATGAAATCATTCGTCTTCTCCTGCAAGTGTGCTTCAAGCTATTCACAAGAAATAGTTGCCTCTCCGCGTCTGTAATGACACTAGCATCAACGGAGTAACGTGCGTTTTTACATAGACTGAGAGGGGGCACTAAATTTTTGTATAATTTGGATACAAATAAATAATGAAAGAAAGGTTTAATTAATTTGAATAGAATTAATTGCTTGATTATTCTAAAATAAATGAATTATTTTATGGTGCAGTTTTCAAATTTTAATTATATTTATTGTCAGATAATAATTTGAAATGAAAAGTATTAATAATTCCCATCAATTCAACAGATTTCAGTATCTGGAGAAGTGGAATTGGAAATCGACCTGGATCCGGGGAGGCAACAAATTTCATAAGAACGGCTGGATAATCTGACCTTTGTGATGTCAGTGTTTTAGGCGCTGGTCTATGCATTGTCTTTCAGTCCTATATGCTTGTGTTCGCGATTTCTAACCTATTACGTTCTATTCGACCACGGTAATTGGTTTTACAGCTGAGTTGCATAATTCTTATACTTGTTACGAAATTTTCTGGCTTAATAATTATAATTTTAAAAAATCACATTTTCTTTATTATCGCTTTTGATTCATTTTGAAATAAACCTTTGAGCAGTGCACAATGTTATTCTTTCTTCCCTCAGATAGTGGCAGCCGGGACAGTTCTACGCCGGCATCCGACAGCTCGAAGCTCGAAATGCAGAGCGATGAAGTACCCGCCATCAACTACAAGAAGGAAGCTCTGGCCGGCGATCAAGAACTTGTTGGATTCATGTCCAAGTGGATGACGGCACACAAATACATGAAAGGTAGAGTATAAAAATGCCCTTCAAATAATTTGAAAACATGAACATGTGCAAAGCATAATAATTATTTGGTATATTTTATCGTATTAACGTCCCGTTTTGAAGAAAAACGCGGGCTATTTTACGACAGACGTCGTTATTTTGGACCGGAATCAGGTAACAAGGTAACTTTGAGTTTTGCGGTTGTGAAAAAATAAGCGGCTTAATCGATTTCAATTGTCAACAGCCGATACATCAGACGATTTTTTTTTCTGCATAAGAATATGGTTTCATGCGCTTTTCAGGTTTATCAGCATAACGTATACCTACATTTATTATTAGTGTCTGTGACAGAAAATGATCGAGAATGAAATTTTCACTTATTTCTTTACTTCTTCGAAATGTTCATACATATGCTGAACTTGTTTAAATAACGTCTCATGTTTTGTTTCTAGCATTTTTAAAAAAGGATCCTTTAAAAAAGCATTAACCACTGCATTTTAGCCTTTGCTTCCTTCACTTTATTACAGAATTGTGCAAATTTATCTAAATTATCTTCACAAACAAGATTTGTTGCATTGTAACAGATAAAAATTTTAAAAAAAATGTGTTTAAAACATCGTCATTAACACGACCATTAATTAATTGACGCTGATACCGTGTTGAAGCTTCTTATAATGTGATTTTTCTGTGAACCACCAACCACCACTTTCTTTGTCCTTGAATTAAATGTTATGTTCGAACTACTGGTATCGCTTCTCATTAACCTACACTGCTGTAACTTATTATCAGCCCTACACTGCCTAAACAATTTATTTTATATATAAAAAAAAACAATACCATAACTGATACTTTGGTTTAAAAAAATCCAAATGGGATTTTTTTTTAAAAAACTTCTTTAACATTTGATTGACTTTTCTTCATATAGTGTCCAACAAGATCAATTTAATTAATAAATTTAATTCTTAACTTATAATATATATTGTTCAATAATAAAGTTTAATAACTGTCTTCCTTTTGTTTTGACAATTACTTTAATGCGGTATAAAATTTAAATTATGTGAAAGTTTGTATCCAATATTCATGCGGTACGTTTAATTTGAGATTATGCTACTGGTTCTTCATTTTCAATTGTTCTTCGTCGTTCGGTCGTACGATTAAACAAACATACTAATTTCAAAGCGCAAAAATACATTTCCACATGCCATACAGATATTTAATTATTGCAAATAATCATAGACTATTATTAAATTAGATCTTAAATAATTATTTTAATATAAATATGAAATAATTATTTGTTACTTTGAAGCAAAATTAGAGGAATTTTGTTTGATCTTCCCTTGCCTTTCTTCGCCTTGCCTCCTTGTCGAAAAATTCCTGATGCCGCATCTGAGGAATGGTTGGATACTAAATGAACATTTTTCGCCACTGAATGCGGGATTCAAACCAAGTATCAAAGAAGGTTTCGAATCGGAACAGCTGCTTAGGTTAGGGAAAATGCTGCATTTCTTTCGAAGTTCCTAAAATACTATGAATTAGAAGTTCAAAGCAGGTATAAATTAGTGGCTAGTTATATTTACAATGTTTATCAAAAGTATTCTTTTGTGGAAGATCATTTATTGAAGTGATAAGATTTCTGAAAGATTTCCACTCACTTTCTTCTATCGCTGTTCCTAGAATCCAAATCTATGTCTTGTTCGAAAGATGGGCCATCAGGCTGAAAGAAAGTGGGATTTTTCATTTTCACTAATTTCCTTGCTATTGTAAATATATAGATTATTAAAATTAGGCAAAATACTGCCTCGCATTAATAAAAATGTTCGTTTAAATTTTATTTCCAAAAAAAATAATAAAAAAAATTGATAGCATGTAATGTTTATTAATTAAGATGAGATGCCTCATCGTAGATAAGAACATTAAAATACATGTTTTAATTTTTAACATGATAATGTTCATAGGTTGGATCCTATCTGTAAAGTGCATGATACGCCACTCAAAGATCTTTCAAAGCGCTCTTCAGAGCTGACTGTTGAACCTAGAACTACCAAATTTGAACTGCAGTCGCTTCTTGGGTAATTGGTATTCAGTGCAAAAAGCTTCTCAACATTTTCATTAAATTTTCAATTAATTGAAAATTAACAGAAATGTTAACGTTTTTCACTCAATAACTTCGGAGAGTATTATTATATAAAAGCCAATTTTACTTCACTTTAAATTCAAATAGTTAATTTAACAGTGTTATCAATTATATTTCTGTTTCATAAATTTATCAAATTTTTCAAAAATAAATAAATAAATAAAACGATTTTATTTTTATGCTATTTTTTTACATAATCGTCTTCATCTTGGATTAACCCTTTAAAGAGCCATTTTTTTGTAGTCAAAGTATATTAAAATATTTTAAGAATTTAAATTGGCGTAAGAAAAGTGATTCATTTAGCTTACTAATTAATTACTTTATTAATTTAATTTGATTTAATTTGGTTAATTAATAACTCTGTAACAAATTAAGACACACCATTTTGTGTGAGATTTGGTAATGAAGCATCCAAGTTTCTATTCCACTGAAAAATTTCGTCAAAACTTATGCCAGCTTACAAAACCTGATAAAAGATTGATGAGGTTAAGAGATTGAAAGCATAGAAATGATTAAAACGGCAAGAGTGTGAATAACCGATGGGAATATGTACGACTAAATAATAAAATGTGTATTCGATTTTTCAGTTCATCACTCATCAGGGTTTTAACATGATTCAAAACACTGGATGTTTTAAGGCTGGCAAATAAAACGAGAAGATTCAAGCATAAAATATCGTGTTGCGTTGTTTCGGGCTAGAAGCTGGAATCTCATTCTTTTGCCTCTTACCTCGTCCCTGGTATTGTAACTGGTTTGAACAGGAATTATTTATTAACCCTAAGCGGCGTTCATATTAGCACGGCTTCACCATGCAGGTCACGTGACCCCACTGGTACAATGGCAAATAGTTTTCTCATCGGGACAATTACTTGCCATTGTCCCGATCACACTGTTTCAACTATTCATATTAGGATGGTACCTTAACAATAGCAGAGAGACAATTATTGCGCGAAATAATTGGGCTCATGTTAACGCACCTCGTGAGAAAAAGAAATCTCTTTCCACCTTCCGGCTTGCTGACGGGAATTTTTAATGCAGGAACTGTGCTGATTCTTTTTTGGCTTCCTTTCAGGTAATAAAGACAAATTAGTGTTGTATCTCAGCATCAGTTTGGCGATCGGATTTTTAGTGTTCGCCACAGTTCTCGCTGGACGGTTCGTGATCACGAAACTTGAAACCAATCGCCGCAACAACAAGTTCAACATAACGCCAGAAACCGAAGACCAGTTTTTCAGTGATAGCGACCTAGAACATTTCGAGCCACCAGATCCTCTGCCGCCCCCACCTCTCAACTACACTGCCTCCATGAGACGGAAAGACAGCGAAGTATCTCCACGTGCACCCATCAATCCTGGGAATGAGCATTGCTTCAGCTGAACCAAACATAACTGGTGAGCAACTTTTTTGGAACTAATTTATTTCGTGAACGCACAGTCGTGGACAGTACTGAGCTTGGGTAGGATCGAATATGGAAGGAACTATTTCATTCATCGAGTTTCATTTCCAATATAGCAGATAGAACAGAACTCTGGTGTTCGAGAGTGTTTGGATTGTAATATAAAGTGGAATAAACGGTTTTATCCATACAGTGTTGTGAAAGAATTTGCATTAATTTTTATGTTTCCTCTGCATCGTTCGTCCCTTCATCCAAATTTAGCTGCCTGGTTTGTTATCTTTCCTTGTCCAAACTCACACTCCTCCCAAAAATTGGGGTAGTTTCAAAATTATTAAAAAACATTTGATTTTTTGTTATTATTAAAAAAAGACATCAGGGAGTTGAGAAAAAATTGTTCTGTTGTGGATTGGAATGATATCAGGTAGAACATCCATTTCCTTCCACAACATTTCTAGAGCACGAATTTGTCCTGCCGTAAAAATGGAAGAACTGCTGAGTAATCCAAACCTTTCAGTGTCAGCACACTCGGCTAGTTTGGCATGCTTTTGTACACCTCCACCAACATATCACTTGTTACTCAGTTACAATAATTGAGTTTGTATCTCATCTACATTAGCGAACAACTTTGCTTTTCTCATATTAAAAAAGGGGAAAAAAAAAAAACTCTTTTTCTCTTTTTTTTTTTCAATTGCTTTTTTATGTACATTTTGATAATCATCTCATTTTCGTGATGATTGTTTTTAACAAAAGGTTAAAGTACTCTATTGTTTCCAAATGTAAGAAAATATATATAACTAGATTCTGTGATATTGTATTGAATATTCAGCTTTTGTAATTAAAATCCTAATAGTGCATTGCGTCAAATCTAAGCCGAAAAATATTGCTGACCTTATTTTCCCAAACTGTATTTTGCCATTTAAGACAAGAGGTTAGAATTATTAACAAATTATATTTTGCAGTGTTTTGCTTGTTACTTTCTCATGCACGAAATATAGAGAACGCATTGTAAATACCAAAAATTCGAACTCTAGATTTTGATATATCCCTACGACCTCCTCGATTTTGAAAAACAATTTTTTGGAATGATGTCTGTCCTTATGTCTGTGATAAAGATAACGGTTTGAACTGGACGAATGAAATTTGGTATATGGTCTTCACACCAAATTCGTAGATTTCTATCAAATTTTATGCAAAATCTATTCTGAGGAAGTCTCCCTGTCTTAACAACAATACGGTGAGAGCTGTATGGATAAAATTCGGTTCACAGATTTAACATCTGTACTATAAACACCTATCAAAAGTTGAGCCAATTCCATTACCGGATTGATAGTCTGCTTTCAGACATGTAAACGCGATAGTTCAAAAACGTAATGATTTAAATATATTAAATTTGATATGTGATTTTTTATAAGTATAGTTCTGCTGATATAGTATATATTTCTGCTATAATAGATGCTGTGTGAAATTTTGGTATCAGTCGGTTGGGGAAAAGAGCGTCTAAAACATAAAATTCGATTTTCGGACACCACTAATTACATGCCAGGAATTGATTACGCGCCAAAATGTTCGTCAAGAATCTCACGACAGGTGCAGTCAAAGTAAATTTACGCGAAAGTTTAATATTTCTAAACTATTGTACGCTGATGCCATGCAGGGTATTCTTTGGGATGAACACTTTTATTAGAGAATACGCTAGAAAGTTTTGGATTTCCGCATGAATGAATTTACACAACCTGGTGGCATTCTTTTTCTTCTTTCACTTATACGCTATCCGTAAACAAAACACTTATTAATATGCGTTTTCTTCCAATAGCTCATAATAGATGCTAACACCCATTCGTCAAGGGAAAAGATTTCAATTTCAAGGCATAAACAAATTTCACCTTCATATATCTTAATTCTTTGCTTCTCATATTTAGTCTAATTACCAAAGTGCAAATGACATCATTTTCACATCCTGATTGGATGATTATTATTATAAAAGCTGTATAATAGCAATAAAAAAGCATTAATTTTTAGGAATTACAAAAAAAAAGAAAAAAAACAAACTATTTCAAAGATTTCTAAACACTAAAAGGAATCTCCGCACACAAACATGTGTAACAATGCATATCATTACCTTTCGTAATGCAAAAGAATGTGCTTTCTGAAGTTCAGAATTTGATCTGTGTATAACTTCTAATCTAAAGTGAATCTGAATTTTTTTTTGAAGTTTAGAGTTGAATAAAAATGTGTTCATGAGCACAAAAATGTTGGGTATATTTATGGAAGTATCCAGAAAATTTAGGCACTCCTCAATTATACATCTATTTTAAACTTCCAACTGTAGAATTTTCGAGTCGTGTGAAAATAGATCCGAATATTTCTAAAGCCATTTTTATGTAAAGCTACGAAACTAATGCAATTCAGTACTATAATAAGTGGCGTTCACCAGATAATACCAATAAGTTCACCAGAAAGTAAACCAACTTCCAACTCGGTAAATCACCGAACAGACAGTATCATTGTTCGTTTCCTTTGCTCTGTATACAGCTAGGGGAAATACATTACAGATTTAGAGTAAAAGGAAATTGCGTTGTTAATGAAACATTCCATATGTGGTAGATCTATGCTGTTTTATTTAGATTACCCCTCTTGCTTAACAAGGAGCCATCTGTAATCGCCATCTTTTGCGCTTGCGCTTCCATGTTCTATAGTAAAAATTATTAGCTTTACTATGCATTTACTATACATATGCGCCATGATTTTAGAGTACTTCTGTGGATAGTTCTGCTTTTCGAATGAAAACTTCTTAATTTTTAAGCTCGGCTATGCTTAAGGATGGCTGCTTGCAGATTTTTCAAGGTCGCAGTAAACAGGTTAAAATATGTTGCTTACAATACAGCTCACCTTCAATTTTAAAAAATAATTATTTTATAATTAAAAAGTATTGTTTTATATTAATTTTTGCGTCAATAAATTAGTTTTAGCCTACTCATCAATATTAATTTTGACTAAAGATTTTTTCTGCATTAAGAAATTTATTCAAAACTGAATTTGATAAATCTCGAATTTCAGCAATAACAACAAAAAACTAGGCAAATGTCTTAAATGCATCAACTCTTATTAAACTCAAATAACATTTATGTAAATGTAATCTTACTCCAGTAAACCAACTAGTATAACTATTAAAATACTTTCATTGAACAACTTCTATTTTGAAATTCGCCACTGTAATAATTTTAATTTTTCAAAATGTAATAATTTTCCAAATATGAAAAATAAAAATGCTTATCAATTATTTAAATTAAATTATTACTACTTTATTGAAACATAAAAAAATTAAAATAACCTACTTGAATATTATCCTAGTTCTGAAAACTGACTCGTTCTGTTTGTGCCCAACTAAGATATCTGAATCAGTCATTTTGTATCGGTCTTTGCATAAGAAGAAAAACACAAATTTTGAAAATGCCTGTCCTGTTCTATGAAAGTTGTAAGCAATTGTCGAGCGTCGGAAAAGAACTAAGAATTGAAAACCGATTAGTAGCTTGTTTCATTTATATCCATACATAGAGTTCTCGTAGACTACAGATTTGTCCAAGGTTAATAAAAAAGAAATCCTGATATTATAAAATATTTGGGTTCGAAAGCAAAAGAAAAGATTTTGGTAATTTAAAAATATATGAAAAATAACTACATAGAAATCATTTGATAGTATTAAGTGTTATACTAAAATCAGCGAGAGTGATCTCCGAAACAATTTCTAGCATACTCGTTATTAAAGGTGTTATTCCAGAGAATACCTTATATGGCCTTTGTTTACAATAAATAGGAAATATAGCATTTGGCGCACACTCAGCATTTTTACTGTGTCTATTGTTGGTCCCCGGCGAATAACCTCTGGCATGCGCTTAATAGCATCCGAAAACCGAATTTACATTTTAGATGTATTTTTCCTATTGATTGAAACAAAAATCTGGTATACAACTATATTTGTAGTCATAAAATCACATACCAAGTTTGATATATTTAATTCATTATGTTTTGGGGTTAACGCGTTTACATGTTACTGAAAGTACAGACCGACAGACGGTCATCGTGTTAATTTATATTTAAACAGCCGAAAAGACATCCTCAGAATAGATTTTGTTCAAAATCTCATAGAAATCTACCGATTTGGTGTAAAGACAGTATGTAGAATTTCACCCACCCGACTCGAAACGTTTTTGAGTTATCTTCGTCACAGACAGACAGACATTTTCCAAAATGTGTTTTTCGAACTCGGAAAGGGTTCAAACGTGGAGATTCGTCAAAATCTCGTGTTCCAATGTTTTGATTACTACAATACTTTTTTTATACTTCATATAGAAGAAATAAAAAAAATAATAATAAGTCTCTTCCCTCTTTCTTCCAATTTCGGAATTCAAGGAGCCTTATTTTTCCAATTTATTCTGAGTTCTATTTAAAAAAAATCTAAAAAGATGAGAATATTATTTCATTTACTAAAGAATATTTTGATATGTTTCTAGTTGCCGTCTCATTGTAATTACATATTGCATTTACATATGCAAAACTTTGGAAACTATGAGGTTCTTTGAAATTTGAAAGTAAACATGAGTTTGCTTCCCAGCCTCACTGTGTTAATCTAGCGACTTTTTTCTAGCTAATAAACGAGCATTTTTATTTCCAAAATTCGAGTCTCTCTCTCTCTTTTTTTCTTAATTCAGAGTTCAATTGCGTTTCTTTATAATTTTTAAATTTTAGCATTTAAGGGCTTAATTTTAATCTCATTTTCATACTAATTTAAAAATTAAAATCCAAGACCGTATATAATATAGTTTTCTTAAGAACGCTTTGAGATATTGCTGGTTTAAATTCCATTCAAATAATATTTCAATTCCATTCAATGGATTATATTCATATAAGCAAGTCTGCATATTATGTGGTACACTGAACTACAAAATAGAAACATTGTTTTACAGCCATACATATCGTATATGGCTTGTTGTTATTGTATAAAAGATGCATGTGTCCATCTATGGTTCGATTGTCACTGTTTTATAACTTAGAGTTAAATATTAGTTATATTTTTGAATTTTCAATTTTGGAATTCAGAGACCACCCCTTTTCTGTTATTTTATTTTGGAATTCTGCTTCAAAACGGAAAAGGTTAGAATATAATTTCATCTTCTTACTGATACCAGTTGAAATCGCAATAAAATTACAAAACGCATTTAGATAGTCAAGTCTCAAGATAGACATTGAATTTGACAATCGAAACATATAATTACTTGCATTGCTTTATTATATTAATATTACTAATGTATAGTGGTTTGTGTTTTTTATATATACAAATAATAAAAATTGTAGCAAAACATTAAAAGGGTGTATTTTACATTCTTGTGTAAAAATGTATCAAACTATATATTATAATATAATAATTGAAGGTTCCATAGACGAACGAGTAAAAAAAGAAACAGAAATGGCAAACACTAAGCAATATTTTATTCTTCTTTCTACATACTACAGTATTTCTTTAACAAACAATAAATTCCGTTAAAAATTGTAGTATTCAATATCTGCAATAGTGGAGAAGCACAAAATTTCCTCTATATATTTCTCTCTCTATTCCTGCACTTTCTAATATAGATGATTATGTTACGGCAGTTTTTATACATATATTTTTTATCAATTCATATATATATATATATTTATTTATTTATATATTCATATCCTTATATAACATTTGTTTTGAACTATCTTTAAGAGGCATGTGGGAGAGGTACTAACAATACATAACATACAATAAATAACATTTCCAAAAATATTTTTGTACTTACGCACTTCTCAATGCTCTTAAAAAGTTGTGACCTGAACGGGATAGCATTGATCAAGTTCAGCTAGAAGTTGAAATATGATATGTTAAGCATCACTCGGTTCAGCACGAGGAATGAATCGTTCTCCTAAAACTGAGACATCTGAAGACTTTTATCTTTAGACTTTCGTTTCATTTGCTGCATATTTGAAAAGATGGAATTCTCTGAAATCGATTCACTTCTCAATGGGCCGGAGTTCTGAAAGTTATAGATTTGTGTCTTCCCGAAAAGATTGCGCTTTCTAGATACTTTTAGAATATGATTTTCATTTAATCAATTGGTTAAAATTCAAGTGTATGGGACGCCATCTACAAAATAGCCACTAAATATTGCAACACTCCGAAAGATAGGAAATTTTTTATTTGTTCCATTTTTTTTAAAAATCAATTTCTGGTATTGTCAACTTTCTATTATGCCAGGCGATTTTTTTTTCGTACCGAATCTTTAGAATTATTTTAAAGATGGAAGCCAAAAAGATAATGGTTAAAAAAATTCTTAAATTGCAGATTTCCAAATAAATAAATAAAAAATAAAGCAATTATAATGCCATGTTATTAATATGAAATCATTGTAATGCCTGCTTTGTTTTTATAGAAATTTAAATCGATTTTTCGATATTGAGAGCTGCAAAGATCGATTTATGTCAAGTTGCGAACAGCGCGCAGGTAGCTGGAGTAGCATTTATAACTTTGCAAGTTATCATAAATAAATTTTCGGCACAGCACAAGACACGTTGAGCAGCCGTACAAATAATGAAAGTGTAACAAAATTACTGAATAGACACAATAGGAAAGGTGTTGGAAAAATGATATTCTCCTAAAAAAATCCATTTTTTTTCACTGAAAGATGGAACAATGCAATCGCGTGTTCAGGAAACTTCAAGGATTTACCAGAAACAATTCAAACTGACGCCCACTTTCATAAGATTTCTATGTTGATTTAGTTTACAATCAAGCAATGAAAAATTGCCACCGAAAAAATTTATTGATGGACGGGTAAAAATCAGTGTAGAATACTACAAACATAACATATTTACAACGCATTTAATTGCCACATGTTGTATTCGAAAAAGAACTGGATATTGAAAGAAACTTCGCATTCTAAAGAAAATGTGTTAGTTGCACCATTGTGACTAGGCGCAATGAACACACGCTTAGTTTTATGCTAGGTGTCAAAATTATTAAGCGGGAAATGTGGCCACCTTCTTCTGATCAAAATCTTTTGAAGCATTGGAGGTCCGATTCTCTCGCAGCTTCCACATTGAGAGATCATCGCTAAAAATGATTTGAGTCGCGATCGGGCAGGGCCATAAGATCACTGATAACGATAGCGATCAATACGAGTAAAATGATTTCAATATAAATTTTCATTGATGACTTTCACTTTGGTGTGTTTATTATTTACTATTTTACATCTGTAAAATAAAATGACTCAACATTTGTTGCAGTGTTTAGTGACGCACTGTAGTATTGAATCTGAGAAAAAGGGCCCAGAATATTTATAATACTGAATGATAAACTAAAGATGGAAAAGCAGAAATTTTTTTACAAACTATTTTTAAATACTCAAATTTGTTTTTTAAAAAAGCTGTCCGTTCAATTTAATTTTCCAAGAATTAAAAAATGTAACTTAATTACATAAACGATAATGGAAATCTTTCTGAATAATCTAAACGGGATCTTATATAATTTGAAATTTAAACCTAATAGTATATTTAAGTACAGCGATAAAGTAACTTTTCAAACAAATGTGTGCAACTTTTTTAAAGTAACATAAAACGAAAAAACGCGTTATAATAATCTATAATATATAAATTGTTAAGCTGCTTCCATTTATTTTATATCGCAGGTATTAAAGACTGCATTAAAAAAACTACAGGTGGAATTTACATGTACAAACACATTAATGTTCTAATAGAGGGGAAATTTACTTCAAAGATTAATGTCCTAATAGAGGGGAAATTTACTTCAAAGATCTTTAAGATCTTTGATTGCCGAATTTAAAGAAAGATTAGAGTATTGGTGGTCTAAAAAAATGTACAATTCTTAAAAAATATGACTCAAGTTAACAGAACGAACGGTAAAAGACAAAAGTGCATTGATTATGTGAAATTCAATGCACTTTTGCCCAATTGCCAACCTCCAATTTCACTTGCTCGTAATATTCATCATGCAGTGCTAGCAAAAGACTTAATATAACTTAACTCTAACAAGATGACTGCCGACTCTCGTCCACAAACAAACGATTGCATTTGCGGAGGGAGAAAAAAGCAGGAAACAGAGAACGGGTGACGGAGAAGTAATCAGTGCGCTTTTTCCTACTTCTCAATGAAAGTCACCGAGGCAAGTTTGAAGTAAAGAAGAAGGGACAAGTAAGCTTCTTTGGAAAACTGTAATTCCTGTTTAATTTATCGAAATAAAACTCGCCTGACATCACGTCAGAACTGAGCTCTGTCTGCATCAACTCCCCTGTAAGGTATCAGTTTAAGAGAATGATTCAGTCACTTCGAAGAAAATAAAAGAAATCTGCAATTCATAATGAAAAGAAAAGAAACCATTTTTTCAACCCCAACTTAATTATCACAAAGATGAAAATTTAGGGTCACAAAAAAATTCCATCAAAAAATTAAAATCATAGGTTTCTAAAAATATGAAGTTTTTTGTTTAATCTTTGTTCAATTGATATACATTATAAGAAAAGGAATGAAATTAAAAAAAAAAAAACTGTCACTGCAGTTTCAACAAAAATAATCTTTAGTTAGTAACTAAGCAAAAAGAAGAAGCAAAAGAAGAAGGGAAAAAAAATAATAACAGCAATACATTCTTGTAAGGATACTAACATGTGAGGTAGGATACCTTTAAACTACTTAAACATACAAATAGTTTTGAGTGTAATACACACGACTTTTAACGACATTCTTCTTGTCAAATAAAGGTAAAAAAGAAAAATAAATCCTTTAGATAAATCATAGATTTTAGAATAATCTAAATCACACAAAGTGGAATTTGACTAACTCGAAGCTGACAGGAAATTTAATTTATTGAAGAATTTGAATTCGGAAAAATTGGATCTAAAATCCAACAAAACAAAACAAAATTTTGAGTAGAATAACAATAAATATCTGTATTTCATTAATCAAATTTTGAATAGAATAGCAGTAAATATCTGTATTTAATTAATCAAATTTTAATGAGTAAACAGTTTGTAACTTTAATAAATAAATTAATAATTAATATTGCAAAAGTCTTTAATAGTTTAAAAATAATATTTTCAATAAATAAGTAAATAATTTAACAAACAATATATAGCATTTTGAGTACAACAAATTTACTACAAAAACAAAATAAATTATATAATTCGTTCTAAGAAATTTAAAATTTTTGAATAATGAGGAACATCCTTTTATGTTAACAATAGATAAGCCCTTGAATGAACTGCACATTGTGTGTGCAAATAATTTGAGCTATAAAGACGGATAGTACACCGCATATACAATGATATTGAATTGCAAATTTCAGCTCCTGGAAATGATCTTTAAAAAAAAATCCCCGTCTTGAATGGGTTAGAAATTATTTTCTTGCGACCATTAATCACACGAAATACAAACGAATAAATTAAAAGAAAAAAAATCTGAAATAAAAACAATTTCATGCAATTTTTAGTTTGACTTAGAATTAATCAAAATAAATTAAAATGACAGTCGATATTTTAGCATTATATTGATAGAAAATTCAAGAGCTTAGAGAAGAATTTGAATGAAAGATGTTCGAATTTACCATGTTCATTTGTATTAAATACTCTACATCTAAAGATAAGACAAACAGAAATTGCCAATAATCAGTTAAAAACTTTCAATTTGGCCATGTTTCTCTACATCAAATACTCGACATCAATGGATCCTGAAAGAAATAGACATCGTCCAATAGTTAAATATTTACCCACATGTATAAGACACGCTTCTTATTCTTCTATAAAAAAAGGTTGGAAGGAAAAGCTATTTTTAAATCAAGGCATTTCACCAGGTTCATGATATGTATATTCCATAGTGCACTACTTTATTTTGCAATATCAACCACTTTTAAAACTATGCGACAATTCTGCTTTTTCAAGCAAGTGCTACGTACATTCAAAAACTACTGCTAATATTTATTCTTTCTGCTGTGCAGCTAAGAGCTATCTCTGTACAAAAGTAGCATCGAGAGCTTTCTAAGTGCTTTAATAGTTATGCAAAAGCCCATTCCAAGATGTGCTTTACTGCACTCTAAAATGTGAGCATTCGAAATCGTTTGGTGATGAACATTTTCGATGATCATCACAAATGTCATCATGATGTTTAAAAAAAATTCGTCACACTTGCACGACACATTTGTGCAAAACACACATATATGTATAAAAATGTGCAAGTAAGTTGTGAAAATAATTCTGAAAATCACATATTGATAATGAAATTTAAATCACAAGCTGCAATGGAAGGTGAAGAACAAAGTATAGCACTTTGAAATTTAAAAACATATAAAAAATTCAATTTTACTGAAATCTACTAGGTTGTCACCTTTCTTAGAGCTAACGGATGCAATGTCGCCAGTACTTATTAATTAGAACCATCATTGCAGTTTCATTCCGCTTCACTGCAAGGAGTATCGTTTTTATTTCTTTGCACTGACTATACTTGACATCTGTTGGCAGTGTAGAGGGTTATCGACCAGCAGATTTCAGGTCTTATCATTTTTTCAGATATCACCTTTTGCGCGTTGCATGACATTATACTCAGTTCTTATTGAATCTTGATAAATAAACATTAAAGATGTTTTAATGAATTATTTCAACGTCATATTAAAAATATTTAAATATATATCTGCCACCAGCAGATTCTTTTAAAGACAAACCCATATTATACGAAATGATCCGAGGGAATTTCGTTTCTATTTCTGACAAAATGAAAGACTAAAAGATGTTAAATATCGTTTAGTTTTATATTTTCGGAAACAAATAATTACAGACGGCATTTTTCGGTTAAGCACATTCTGTAATCCGGCAACTGACGGACTTTGTTGCGAAGCAAGATCCAAACCTTATCAGTGACGTGCTCAATTTGGCAGAAATTGTACAAATAATATTTTCACAGTGTAGGCAGAAACTAACAGATTGTCGAGAAGCCACAAGAAGCAGGAAACAGAAGTTATATATGCAAACCTCTTAGATTTGTACATAATCCAAATAATAATAATAATAATAATTCAGCGATCCAAAGTAGGGAAGCGGCACAGCATCAGAAATTTCTTAAACAGTCACTCTCATATCTTACAATTACAATTAGTTTTACATGTTCATATGCAATATTAATTTTTTTTTGAACTTCTGTCAAAACTATATTGACATTTGATGATCTGGTAAAGTCGCCAATACGGCATCACTATGGTCCTAAAAGTGCCAGATTGAAGAGCATCTACAAAAATTTTAAAATATTTTGTTATAAATTGATTCAGAATCATGATTAGATTTTTATTAAGAATTTTGTTGCATACTAATATACCTGCTATGCCTCAAAGTTAGCGCCCTTACTCTGAATTGTTGAGCAAAATTCAAGCGCCAAGTCTAATTAATAAAGTCATGTCATTATATTCACAAATCCAGTTCGTTTTATAGGAGACGGAAATGCTCAATAGAATTCAGTAGTACAAAATATACAAATTAGAAAATAAATGTATTGCAATCACCTTATGAAACGAAGATAAAATTTTTTTAAAAAAAAATCTTACAGCAGAAATTCCTCTATTAAATAGAGTAAGCAATCAGACAAATTTGAAAAATATCTGTTACAGTTAGGATGGTAACTATAGAAGCTAAAAATCTTAACAATGAATATTATAAATATTACATTGATGTCAACTTGCTTAGATGGCAAAACATGAACTATTGCTCTGCTTCTTTTTTATTCAATGAAAAGAGAATTTAAATTAATTAAGATGATTTGATACTATGTTATCTTCAAGTTTAATGTTTCTCTGGTACTAATTATTAATAAAAATATAGAATTAAGTATTTTGGTTCATCATTTCTTGAAATATTTCCTATCATCATAGCTATACATTTCATGAAGTGTGTATAACTTGAATGATATATTTTATCATTCCTACCACTATTTGGTATTCATTTTCAAAACTAATAATATTCAATTTCTAGTTGATAAAAAAGAAAAAGGAGAAGTTGTTAATATAGCACTAATGTCAAATGAAGCTTGAGCAATGGATTTTTGAAGAAGTGGTGGATATTTTTATTGAAATAAAAGTTCAGAATAAGCAATTTATAAGCTATCATTGATTTATAAAATGGTTATGAAATATTGAATCATTTCATTATGCCTTCCAAACTGCAAAATATTTTAAAGCCAACTTTTAAAAGAATGATTAAAATCTCAAAATATGATAAATTTTCTTATTATCTATAATGATCATTCTAATTTCTGAATAACTCCACCTCAAGCAAGACTCCGTGCTAACTGCAGAAATACACACAGTCACCGCATTTAATATTTCTGTTTAATATATTTCAGATGCTGTGGGCAATTGATCGCTAGATTATCTTCAATATGCTATTTGAAACTGCCTTGTTCTGATAGGCACACAAACTCTTACAATAAAATCCAATGCCTTATTTAGCAAACAAATTTTTCTTTGGATATGTTTCAATAACTAGTTCAAGAAATTTTTACAGATCATACAAAAAATCTCATACATTTATAAGATGCATATAGAATTTTAAGTATTAGCATTTATATATCCCACACCTCTCTGAAGTCAGTAAGGGATTATAAACTAGCAGCCATTTACCAGAGTACAGTTACTCCTTAATGCACACAGTCAGGTTAATACAAGCTCTTTACATGTTATTAAGATGCACTAAGGAGTTGGGTTTAACTTCACGATAATGCATACAAATGTAAAATGTATTTGTTCAACATTTACACATATCCTATTTTATAAAATATATATTTAAGAGAGCAGTTTTTTGGATGAGTTAGAAATCAGATAAATGAATCACAAAATTGATGGAAAGGAAATTAACTCAACTGTAAACTGCATTAAAACAAATATTTCTTCATCTGTTAAATATGAGGCACATGGTTGGATTCAATTTCATTCTAAAATTGATACATATTAAATCACTATTTCTTTACATGATATGTTCAGAGGAGGCACATTCTGTATACAAACTCTTGTTTGATATGTGTAAAGGTATTCCTTTCCAACAATTTGTAATATCACACTCGACAGCATCTTCAACAAAATACTGTGGATATATTGATATGTTAGAGAGAGCTCATTTCATATAATCATGAGTGACATGACAGTTAATTGGAAAAACTACAAAATATTTCTATTGATCAAAGTTATTCCTAGTACTCATAAGCACAATTCAATTGCAAACATTTCTTTTCAGATCAAATAATGCAGTACAGAGCTTTTAACACTGGAATAATAAAAAAATTCATGGATGTTATTTTCATATTTTTACCTTCTTCAAGGATGATTTTTAAAAGAAAATGATAATATGCTTTGATATTATTATTATTATTTTATAACAGCAATAATTTAGTGAGGCTGAAAAAGAGATGAATTGTTCTAAATTTAATTAATTCATCTAAATTTTTATTAAAAATATTTAACTCATAATTTTAATTTAAAGGTAAATAATGCACATATATGTGTCAGTATCCTTGAAGAGGTTTAACAATTAAAGGTTGTTCATTGAATTAGGCACAACAGTTTATCTAATGTTCAGTGCAATTTTTCTAACAGTCATATGAAATCTATATTGATATTTTAATTTTTTTACACTAATAAAAAAAACTATAATCTGCCAACTACAAGAAATACTTCAGAACATATAAAATTCACATACTTTAAAAAAATGCTCAAGCAGTATATCTGTTATATGAGAAAGATATACTTCAATTCATATTTAAGGAAAAATCTGCATAAAATAATCAGCAGCTGAAATATTTGATTTGCTTTTTAATTTCATATGATATTTAGTCAATAAATATGATTTAGTGTAACAAGAAATTTAAAATTATATGAAGTGTATACGAATTTCATACATATCTGAAATTAAATAAACTAAAATTTTGCATTAAAAATAGAAACTTTTAAAAAAAAAGAATTTTTTGAAATGTTTAAAATTTGAAAATACACATAACAGATTTGCCAATTATTTGAACAAAAAATTAGTATTTTTTATAATAATTCAAAATTATGAAAATTAGAATGAAAATAAAGCACCAACATTTGAATGAATTTTTTATAAATGCAATAATGTTTAAGGAAGAAGAATCCTGGCTAAAAATAAATATTAATTACTAAAAAGACTCAATTAATGCATTTTTCAATACACTGCTCATCAAACAATTAAAGGATAATCTAAAAATTATTCTCACGGATTAAAATTGTAATCCTAATCAATGTACAATAATTAAATTATTGATTTTAATTTTTAACTGAACACAAAGTTGGATTTCTAGATATTAGTTAATGCATGATTATTCAAATTTAAAGACTGGCAACAGTACCATCCTTGTCAACTAGGAGAGAAATAAGTGAGGGAAGTAGCAAACTATCTTGTCTATAGTCCAAACCTTGGAAAATTTATTACAATATCCCACCCTGCAAAACAAGAGGCTGAAGGGGGGGGGAGATAATAATAGACTGTAGTTAATTATTTTATTGATAAGCATTTTCTGTGCAGTCACATGTAATTGGACAAGTAGCAAAAAAAAAAAAAAAAAAAAAAAAAAAACAAAAAAAAAAAAAAAAAAAAAAAAAAAAAATTTATTAATTTAAGTGTAATATTATTATCAATCGCAATAACCACTTGAGTTCAACAGCTGTTTTTCAAAGGTTTTAAATAATAAAGGCACAATGAGATAAGAAGGACATTAAAACATATTCCCACTTTCTACAGAAAATAAATTATCCAAGTACTTAGATAAACTTAGTGAAACAAAAGCAAGGAAATAAAATAATGCTTTTGTTTATGTGAATACTAATGTGTTATAAGTTAAGTAATAATATTTAGATAAAAATAAATGTTTGCCCATTTTTCTTACTTGTATTACATGTTGAAGATTTCATATATTTGCTTTTAATTTACTTTTTTTTACTTAATTTTGAGCTGTCACTCTTTATTTTTATTGAGGTCTTAAAATCTAAAGAACCAAACTGACTTCATTGCTTGTTAATCAAAGATTCTATTTCTACAGAGGCAGCTGCATGATGTGGAGAAGAAACATTAAAAAATAGTTCAACCCTTGATGAATGCTCCATCACAGCACACAAATAATATTTTGAAGCCCCATGCAAGGCAATTAAAGAACAATATTCATTCAGATGTTTCTGCTTATGGGGGACAGTTCTTACCCACACTGAGCAATCTCTGATATCAGGAAACAAGACATTTAAAAATATCACTTGATGGATATACCAGTTGATTCCTCTGGCAAGAACTCTGCTGTGTTAGATATATTAATGTTCCATTTTAAAACAACAGGAGGGCTATTTTTGGAACAGTCCTCGTAATTTTGAATCACAGTCAGATGAAGAGAATGGCAAACTGGCATTCCCCTTTCTAAACTTCCACAACATGGTAGTGGGAAGAACTCAATTGAATATATATAGGATGTCTTATGATGCTCTCAACACCAGGGCTGGTTTTATTTTTAAATGAACCTGGTCTATAGTCAAAGATTGTCACAATAATGGGGCACTTTATGAAGCGAAACTGTTCTTTGCTCAATAAACTTCCATTTCTCATGGTAAATATTGAAATGCAAATGTATTTAACAACAACAGCAAATATATCATTAAACATGTTAATAAACTATTAATTCTAAAGCTGTCAGTTAATGAATATTATGGAAATTTGTTTTACCCTTTTTATTTAATAAAAATAATGCTTTGCAAATTTTTAAAAAATTGCAATTTTATTCTAAGTACCTTACATCTTTATACTAAATGTTTTATATCTAGATATGTATGTAGATGTATATATTTGTCAGAAATATTTAAAATTTTCTTAACCTAGAGGCATTTTTCATAAAACCTGCAGGAATTGAAAAATGCATCTTCAGAAGAAGAATAGTTCTCAGAAATCAAGTTTAAAAGTTTAATCAAATTACCATACATCATGTCAAAGAAACACCCATCACTTAAATTTTCAAAAATTTGACTTTAAATTCTTTTAGATTTTGAGATTAATAAGCTGAAAAGCTTGGAACTGTGTGCTAAATTATATTTTTGAGTGTATTATTTTTTAATGAATATATAATTTTATTTCTGTACATATCCTTTAATTTCAATGAGCAGTGTATATTCATCTTTTAGAGTTCTAATGGGAGACAAATTGCGTCAGTGTAATCAATTGATATCTATCATGAAATTCTTGGAGATCTACCTTTCAATAAGCTCAAATTTATTTTATTACAGTTAGTTATATTTCTAACTTAAATACGATATGGATTCCGCCATTGTTAAGAATTGATACTGGCAAATAATGGCACAGGTTTGATAATCAGTAAGTACAAAGGCATCTTCAACTAAAGCATAAAAACTTTCAGTGCAGATGAAATTTTTAACAATAATAATATAGCAAGTGTAAAATCATATGAAAATTAAGTATATTCATTTTCATTACAATTCATTAATTCACTTTCTTAGAGGTCCTGCCTCTTTTTATGACAATATTTGCAATATCAACAAAACCAACAAAAATAATAAATTGATCCACAAAAGACCGTAACATGCTTTTACATACAAATATTAATAAAATAAATCTACTAAACTTTAAATAAATGCAAAAAAATTCTCTCTAAAAATATTTGAAAAATATGTAAAAATAGCAATTTGTTAAAAAAAATCCAAATGACAAATGTGAAAACAAAACGGCTGTACATACTTTTAAAGAGTGAAGAGTTAAGTAAAACTAAACCTGCAGACTAGTCAATGTACTTGTTTTATGATAATATTATAAGAAAAGACAGTAATTTTAAAATAAACAGCATAATTTTTTTTTTCAAATCCATTCAATTTGAGACATTCTTGTTATATGTTGAGATAAATAAAACATTTCTTATTTTATACATGATTTTAATCTTTTTAAATAAATTAAGATTAAAATTACATGTAAAGATTCTTTTCTCAGTATCATTCTTTTATATAGTAATAAACATAGAGCAAATAACTAGGAAATTAAAAAATGAAATAATGAGGTGATGATATGAACAATGCTAAATTATGTACAAGACATTTTGTTTTTAAAATGTCACTGGATAAATTATAAGTTCATAAACATTGTAATGTTAGCAACTCTAGGATCAATAAATGCAACAATGGAAACGTGACTTCTGATACAAAGTCACACGAAGGGAATTGATAGAGAAGTTAAACACAACAAAAGCTACCTACCAGAAATTAATACAGATATCTATTAGAAGATAGCATAATATACTCATTTTATACTTAAATATCTAAATTTATTTTAATCTTATTTCTATATTAAGTACAAATAAAAATATAATATATAAATTTAAAATATTTAACTCTCTGTCAATCATAATATCTAATAAGATATACAAACCTACAGTAAGATATAATTTTTTCAAGCAATAGCTCACATAAATTTGAACAGTTTAGCGACGAGATCATTCCATAAATCTAAAGTGTAATTAATGGGGATTAACAGAGGATTAAAATAACTGCTTCGAATGGAAAATATTTGGGCATTTTCAACAAATAATTAAAATTGACTCTTTTTTTAATGCAAAAAAAAAGTCCTACTAAAACGATTAGTTTTAATCATATTATTGTCAAATTAAGTCGGGTTTATCAGTAAAAAATATGTGCATCCTTATAGAGATTTCTCTTCCATGTATTTTTTAGGTACAAAAATAAAGTCAAATGATGCAACAGCACTGTAAATGAGTCAGACTACACGAAATTGACCAGCAATAATACAAAGTTTTGCTAAACAATCATATAATTATTAACTGTAATAATAGTTGTTCATAGAATGCGAAAGTGGTGCCCGTGGCTGGCTGGTGCTATCTTGCCGTCTGATTGTTGATGTGTTGGTGTAGCGCACAACCTCCACGCTGTTGTCCAGGCGCGGATCGAAGGGCTCCAGATCCGAGCAGTCTTCAAAGGTGGGAAGGGGTTCGGAGACGTTCAATTTAGCCTTTTTCAAAGTTCTTTGCTGTTGAGAGTACAACCGTACGGTCAAGACTAATAAGAAAAGTAGAACGCCAACTCCGAGGCTCAGGGTTACATAGAGTATGAATTTTTCTTTGTTCTCTGTAATATAATGTAATAAATTTAATATAATTCTTGATTATATGGTTATACTACGCATATTCTTAAGATATATGAATGTCTACAGATATTCCTGAAAACAGAACTAAATTACTTTTTAAATAACTTTATTAACAGCCTGTTTTTGTGCCAGTGAAATGAAATTGCCTGAACTTTGTTAGATTGTGTTGTTGTTTGTTTAAGAAGTTAAAATTTTACTTTGCTTTCTATAAAAGTGATCATTGAAGTTTGAGTTTCAATTCTTACATATCCCATTTTTTTATTAAACATATTCAATTAGGTATGTAGTTTTCGCACTTGATATATACATATTTATATCATAGCTGCATTTTTTCACTTTTGCTAAGTTAATCACTCACACATTAAGGCCATTTCTACTGATCACCCTTTTCTATCCCTGAACGTGACCATCTATCAAAGAAAAAAACATATAGTGAAATGTTAGTTCAGCAACCATTTTGTTGTTGCATTTTTTTCAGAATTCTTATGTCATAAAAAAAATTATAATCTTTTAAATTTCATCAAAAAATTCAAAAATTTATCCTCTATTTTACACATAATGAAAAAAAAAAAAAACATAAAAAAGAATTGTTTCCGACTTCCATTCCAAATCCATCTATTCTCATGGAACAGAGACATGACACAAAACAGTAGTAGTGTACTCGAAAGCAGAATTTTTTAAATTTTAAAATGTTCTACTTTTTCTTCTTTGCATTGAATCAATAATTTGAAACAGTTTTCCTTCAAATCCTATACTAAGTGATATTACACGTATGAAATTAAACTTTAATTATATTCATTATTAATTAATTGGGTTACGAAATATCAAAGTATACTGTCATCAAGGACACAAAAATGCACAGAATCTCAAGAATGCAATGAGCTGATGAGCTTTCGTAAATCATGTGCAGCACAACTGCAATAACCAAAATATGTAATACTTAAAAGTGTATTTTAAAATATACAGGGTGTTTCTAAAAATGACAAGACACATTTTAAGGATAAATCAGACATACAGAAATAATCCTTTATGCTATTGAACATGAATTACAAAACAAAAAAAGGTAGCAGCCTCAAGAACCTTTTTCTCAGAAATTAATTAAAAGGAAAGGATGCTCCAAATAAAATATGCAATACAGAGTGATAACCAGTTCAATAAATAACAGCTTGAAGCAGTAAGTCCATTAAACACTCAAATGAAACATTCTAAAAATTTATTGCAGATACTTTTTGCTCTCATTGTAGTATCAAATTATATTGTTATTATTCATGCTATCAAATGTTTATTTTTTTTGTGTTGACCTTTCCTTTTACTTAATTCACTGACAAAGAGTATTTTGCATGTTGGATCTCGTGTTTTATTATAAACAGTGGGAATGATCTGCCCACAACTTTCTTGCACACTCTTTAATAAAAGTGTTACCTCCCATTCCACCCCCCCCCATCCCCCAGCAAAAAATTATGGACCTTCGCTTAGAAAGCGAACGCCTTGCATGCCATTGGCGTACAATAATTAGACATATTAATCGTTGGCCTGAATAGAATGTTTTTACCGAATCACATCATTCTTGAGGAGATGAATCCCCGGCACGAGGTTAATAATATCCGAAAATCGAAACTGTGTTTTAGACTCGCTTTTGCCCATCCGATTGAAACCAATATTTAACAACTGTAATATCATAAAACAAATTTGATATATTTAATCATCGCATTTTTGACATGTTTTTCAAAGTACAAACTACAGTCAACAAACAAGACAAACTATTCAATTTCAATTCGAGTCTAGACTAGTCAACTCGACGTCTAGACAAACTATAGTCAACTTCAAGTTGAATCTAGTTCAAAATTTAACAAGCCTCTTCATTATAAATGTTAAATCTGTGTATTTAATTTCATCTCTCTGGATCTCTTCGTTTTGTAGTTATCCAGTTAACTTATACTTAAAGAGCCGGATAGATAAAACTTACTCAGAACGGATGTAGCTAAAAATGTGATAGAAATCTACACATTTCTTGTTAGGAGCACATATCAAATTTCATCCATCTAGCCCACAACATTTTTGAGTTATTCTTATCACAGACAAACACACATATTTTCACACATATTTTTCGAACTCTGGGAGGTCTAAAGCGTAAAAATTCGTCAAAATCTCGAGTTTTAATTTTTTGACGATACTTTCTCTATATTCCGTGCACGAAAAAATAAAAATATTTTTTCGCGTATGTCTTACCTGCCCATGAAGTTTGTCCCCTAAATGAAGAAAGACACTCAATAATAAATCTTTTAAGATCAGAAGCCTATTCCGATGGTAGAGAGGCAAAAGAATGCATCATGATATACACAAAACAAAACTACAAACCTGTGATGAATTTATATGCCGATATCCATTCCGAGATGAATCCTATGACTTTCTGATTGTCATCAACTATAGTGCAGTTCACATCAATGGAATCGTCACTGGTCTCATCGCTTTGTACATCCACCTTTTTCGTAGTAGTGATGACAGTGGGGTCGATAAAATCTGTTCACGGAAATATATACAGCCATCAGGCACGCTCTCGAAGTTGTCACATATTGCATATGATATTTAAAAACACTTCTTTTGGATACAATATTTAAAGCAATGCAATTACATATTTCTCTTATCTGATTTGTTCCACTTCTAAGATTAAAAGTGGCATAAGTTGTAAATATCCTACCCCACCTAAAACAAACACTGTTCACGCAAATCACAAGAAATGCTCGTTCAAACTCTTTCCATGCTCATCTGAGCAACCTAGAGAAAACTGTCAGATACTACTTGAAGATATAACAGTATTTTTTATGTACCGTGTTATTAAGCAATGTTCATTTGATTTCGTGCTTGAATTTTGTTCCAGTACTTAATCATATTTTATTTTTAATACTTATTTTATTATCTTTCTACCAAAAACTCAAATGGAATAGATAAAAATGCGATACAAAGCCTGACTATTTTGAAACAGACGGAAACGCAAACATAAAAAATGGATTTACATAAAAATTCGAATAAGAAAAAGTTTGATTAACATATGTATATTATTAAAAAATGAGAATAACAAGATGAAGCCACACATTTTTAGACTAAAACTTGTAATAACTCTTTTTAATATTCAACAGGTTTAATAAAAATAAGAAATACAGAATGAATAATTTTAACAAATTATTAATAATAATAAATACAACATTTAATAATTTAAAAATAAGTTAACAGTTTTCATAAACAAACGATATATGGCACTTTGAATGCAACTATTGTGCAATAAGACTTTAAAAAAAACAATTAGGGGTGTTGAAAGATTTGTGGAGTAGACAGTCATTTTTTTAATTGCATTACATTGCAGAAAAGTCATTGAATGAATTAAAAGTTTTAAAATATATTCACGATTATACAAGGATGTATTTCATTAAAGAGTACAATGCAGACATAAAGGATATTTTTTTACAATTTTTAATTTCAATTTTGTAACAATCAAATTAAGTTTAAGTTATAGATGATACTGAGCATTACATTAATATAAAATTCAAAAAAAAAATTAAAGAAACAGTCGAATGAAAGAAGTTCCACCTTAATAAAAAACATACATTCAAAAGTGTGTATAAGTTTTAATAATTCAAAATGCAATGAACTCGTATGCACCTCGGAGAATATGTTCCGCAAAATAGAAAATCCCATTATAAGGGGCATGTATTAATGAATGAAGTTCAGACATGCCGCTGATTTGCAACTGCTAGTGAGAAGTCACTCTTCTCAAACAGCCAGTTTGTTGCTGCTGACACACAAACAATATGCAAATGTCTTTCTTAATAAAAATCAAGAGCCACACGAGAGAAAAATGGCGTCATACCCATTCATGTTATGTGGGAGTATGTCATAGGAAAGTTTACTGAATTAAAATAATACTAGGTTTCTTCACACATTCAATAATAAGAAGTAAAGCAATGTCATTTCAAAAAATATTACAATAACAATGACAAGCAAGTAAAAATCAAGCATAGAAGCTTTTGATGTAGAAAAGCTATCTTATTTCACACATTATTTTCAATAACATACAAACCTTTATGATTATATGATGCCGCAGTCGTTTTAATGTTAAGATTATCTGCTGATTTCAGATTATGAAGTATTTCGGAGGCATTAGGTTCCTTGAAAATATTTGGATAGTCCAAATCGCTTTCTTCTTCGAATTCGAGATCCTGAAGGGAATCTTTAGGAACTGTAAAAAAAAAAAAAGCGAACATTTTCTTCCATAAAGGACAATTCAAAATAAGCGCTCCAATCACAGAAAGTTAGAACTGGACAAAAGTTTTAGAGAGAACATCACTCTCTGGCAACAGGAATACATTATTTCACGGTTGCTTCACACTTTTTAAACCCACAAAGAGGGACTCCATTCAAAGAGACAATTAAATGGTGTTGCAACAATGGATGTTAGGGAGAGAGATGTAGATGCCCCTTAGGAAGCCTCGCCTAGAAAATATATCAATCCTTTGACTGCCAACTGTTCTAAATTGAAGCGTCATTGGCAGGCAGTATCTATTACTGGAGACTGAATATTTTTTTCGTGCAATGTGGATCTATCAGCATTGTATTAACATTTTATAATACAGTACACAATCCAATTACTATTACTTTGTTCACTCCAAAACAGGTCTGAAAATCTTTTTGTTTTCAATATATATTGTTAATTCGCCAATGGTAAAGTTTTAAAATGCCATGATTTGATATTTATAATGTATGTATTGGGAATATTGAAAAACTGAATGCATAACTAGTAAATAATATAAATATTCTCTACATAATCAAGAACTTTTAAGAAAGATGAGCAGTTAGAAAATGAATCATTTAACTGTGTATGGTAAATCTCAAAAGAAGTATCAATAAATAATCCGTCGTAGTTTGTGCACTTCTATGGAGCACCCTTCCTTCCTTTCTGTTCCCTGCAGACAACATATTTTCTTCTTCTCAAATTGGCCGCTGCATTTAAAATGTCAAAGGGCGTTAGATGAAGTGGTAAGTTGAACCAAACTAAATAACCAACCAAAGTGACCAAATAAACAAAATTTCATTTTTCTCGTATGAGGTTACTTATGAAACAACAGTAAATAGCCAAAGCCATCGCCGGACGTACATATACGTTCATAGCAGTCAAAGGGTTAATGTGTTTATATTCATTTTCAAGTCAAATAGAGTGAGGGGTTACACAAATAATGTTATTCATGCTCATTATGCCATGCACAAAAAATATTCTTTCAAGTGCCAGATGCTACTTATCCTGTAATGCAACTAAGGAACTTATTAATAATGAGAGGGAGAAAACATTTGAGGGCAACATAAAATGAATCTTAAAAGTTTTGTTTGCACACATAATAATTAGTTAATATTTGCAACGAATAATTGAAATGATTTTTGATCCCATGGTCTATGTTAATCTGATAATCCATTTCACTGTCACATGATGCATTCTCATACTTTCCATGATTTTTTACTATGTTAATAAATGAGAATGAACTCCAGCATAACTCCATGAAATGCAGATATACAAATGAATGTCAGGAAACTTAGATGAATATATGTAGAATCACACACATATTTTACATATTTAAATTAATCTTTCTAACTGAATATATTAAGTAGAAACATAATTCATGAACATTACTTTTCTTTGCAAAATGAAAATGTAATGCATTTTGTTATTATTTAAAAGATGGTATAATGTTCTATAAAATAGCATATTCTGACATTTTTTTAAAAAAGGACGACTTTTGTGTTTTTTCAAATTACTAAAATGCAGAATAAAATCGAACATTTTCTTCGTTACTTGCTTTTTGTATTGAACAGAGTTTTTAAGAGATCGAGCTAAAGCATTTCGTACATGAAAAAGGAGGAGACCAAAATTTGTGCGACTTGACGGCCTTGAAAACTACTAAGGCGACAAACTAGAAACCCTTAGCCAAGAACAGAACAGTATGGAATAGAATTTCGACGAAGACCAGGGAAGAAGAAAAGTTCTTACGGGCAAAATGGACTTTCTTCTCGAGTTCGCTGTACGCAGAGAACAAGTAATGCCTCAAAGTACTTCCCTCTACTAAAAATCCGCAACTAACCAAATTCATTACAAAAGCCCACATGAAACGATAATAGAAATGGATAAATAAAAAAATATATATATTTATGAATCCTTTTACAACACAATACATCCCACATGCTAGTAATTAATAAATAATTTGTTGGGGGGCAGGCGCAGAGAAAGAAGGGCCCTCGATGGCTACGCACATCTTCGTAATGTCTGGCAAACAATGTCATCGGTGAAAAGAAATCAACCAAAGTAATCGCAGAGAGCAATTATCTACTATGCAAACAAAATTTTACTATGCCAACCATACAATTGAGTTTCATTTAATTGAAATCAGTTTCCGATAGGTAGTAAAAATAATTATTTAAAAAAAATTATTGCTCAGGAACAGAATAATATGAAATTTAAAGAAAATTTTATAACTTGACGACAGACTCTATATTTTCATTTTTTTTTTGGGTGCATAACTGTTTAGTAGATACTTCTTCACCAGTTTGTTTGGCACTGTTTTTTGTTGTTGTTGTTTTGCCCTAGCCTCCACTTATGCTCTCAATTCTATTGTAATTATAATGAATCCTTTTTTTACATTCTGTTTGTGGGATTTTCAAATACATCCACCAGTTACTATATACTATATCTATAATATTTATTTATATGCATATAATATACTATATAAGAGTACTATATGCATATACTATATTATATAATTTATTTTGCATATCGTTCCTAATACAATACTTGTATTTTGATGCTTGTCATTTGTATTTTTGGTTTGTCATTTTTTTTTTTAAATTTTGTGTCCCGATTATTTTCTTCCCTAAATTTGGCGTTGTAGGTTACCCAATTTTTGTTGCGTTTCTTCTAAATCATTGCTTTTTTCTCATAATTAAAATTTATGTGAAGTGCTCGACTTTTTTTTTTTTTTGGTGTGTGTCAACCCCCCGGGGTGCACCTCGAAATGAGGATGAGATGCTTCCGGCATGGTGGTTGGATCTCGCCACCCTGGAGGGAACACTAATAGGTGGGGGATCTAACTCCTCCCATCGATGACGGGACGTACTTCCTTCGGAAAGGGTTGTACCGTGGCCGGTGATGGCCCTTGGGACTCAACCACAGTTCCCGCCAATTGCTGTAGCGGCGGTCCGGTCATTCAGTTTTATGGTTTAAATCCGTGTGCCTTCGAGCGGGTCGGAGAGTTAGATGGTTGACTTTTAGTGTGTGTCATTGTAGGATATTTATTCTTCAATCATCCCATTTGTAAAATTCATTAAATTATCTTGTAGAATTAAATTTACAAAGTTTAAATATTAACTTTTAAACTTTTTTTTCATCTTGTAATTTTTCTCCACACGTTATTGCTTTTTAGTCTACCTTAATATTAATGTTTTATTCCGTTTTTCTTTTAATGCTGTACTTAGTAATTTTTTCTTATTGCATTTTCGATATATAAATTTTATATATATTTCATTTTTTATATATAAATGCATACCGAAGCAACTGATATTCAGAAATTAAACTTCCGACAGAAAAATGATAGAATAATTGAAATGAATTTGTGATCTGACGGTAGAATTTCATCGCAATCGCAATATTTTTTGGAATAACTTTTTTTAACCACAGCTCTTAATCTAAATCAAAATCTATTTTGCTGCAAGAGAGCACTCACCGCAGGTGTAGACCACTTTGAGGAACATCCTTGCTTTGGCGGAGCAGGGCGGCAGGCCGAAAGCGATGGAATCGGCGGAAAGGGAGCAGCGGCGTCGCCCATGGCAGCTGTTCATCGCAGTCTCCGTTGCAAAACTGGCCTCGCAATCTGGAAAGGAAAAAACAGCACTTAGAGGCTTGGTCATTCTTTTAAAGGGGTATGGCGTTTTGAAATCAGCATTGTAAAATGTATAATAAAGATCAATAAAATAAACATTTGTAGGGCATATAGAAAAATAATTTTTTATGCCTTATCTCAAACCGATGTTCTAATTATATTCAAATATTTTGAAATATTTCAGGTGCCTTAATGACTGAAGAAATTAAATAAAAATGATGATGGAACTTTCAGTAACATTACAAGAAAACTATATGTAATAAAACTATGTAATTTTAGTTCAGAATAATTTAAAATTCATATAAAAAATTCTGTGCATGTGTATAAAAATATTTCTAAAAACTAACTTTCAATTGGAATTTTAAAATCACATCCAGTTTTTTTTATATAAGTTTCCACATAAACTTATACAGAAATACGAAGTAAAAATAATAGAGGAAAAAATTCAAAATCAAGTCGCCAAGAATATGTTGAAACTTCAAAAGATTATACATTTTTAATTTTTTGAAAACAATATATTTCATTTTAAAGAGATTTTTTTATGGACGTATGACATTTTTATATTTCAATAGACCTGTATAAGAAATTGCATCACCCTTAATGAATAATTTACAAAAGTTCTAATAGCGCCTACCGTCCCCTTAAAGGTAAATTCTGGTTATTCATTTAAACATATTTTTAGGCAAGAACAGTTTACATTTAAAAAAAAAAAAATGCATTATTTAACAGGGTGACTGACAGCAAGTGTTTGTGTATATTGACTTAGAAACAGTTTTTCTATTACATATTTAATCGACGAAATGCTATTCGAAATTGTAAAAGCTTTTTTCAAAAATATCAAAGCACATTGTCGTACGAAATCACTTGAACAGCACTTTAAAGTCCCAAAAATCAGCTTTCAGCGATACCAATTTTACTTATGTCCATTTTTCCTCCGTTTTTTTTTAAATAAATTTTTAAATATTAACATATAAAGCATACAAAATTAATTTAAAAAAATTTGTCACAATGGTCCAATCTTAATGTTTCATCACAAATAAAAGTACATTCATTGGACACTCATTCCAAAATAGAAATTTCATTTTCACTCTTAACAACAGAATCATATTTTTAGAAAACTCTATGAAGAATAAATCGTTTTACGCACAGAATGCAATGATGATAAATGAGCGAAGCCAAAATTTTAAAACATTCTTAGACTGAGATGAAGCGACCAGAGGGTCAAAAATATGAGGGGAGTTTTATCCTCACGAGCTCATATTCACCCAATCAACGGAGAGATCTATTTTTAAAAAATATCAACAAAAAATTATTACAAAACAAATAATTTTGAAGCGAAATTTTACCTGCAGCAAAATTATATTCTAAATGCTTCAACCACAGAAAGCAGCAAAAATATCCGAATAATAGCTCGTTACTCTATCCACAACTCTTCTATGGCATAAAAGGTGTTTTTTTTTTTTTTGGTTTGTTTACATTTTCTATACATTCACTATTAATGGAATATACTGCCGGTTTTTTTCTCCATTTGTTTACTTTGAACGATTCTAAATAATCCATTGGGTATGTCAGAATACCTGATTGGTCTTTTGCCGATTGATAAGAATGTTTAGTGAACAGAAAAGCGGTCATCAGAGATTATTTGATTTCCGTGGAGTCTGGCTCATAAAATAAAATTCGCATGATTCGCTTATATTATGGAGATAGATTCGTCTGTGCTTTTATTTATCGAAAAAAGTACTTGTAATTCTTCACGACTGAATTGTCTATGTCAGAAGCTATGTTTTCGTAAAGAATGTAAGTAGTAATTTGAATTTCAGAATTAATTTAGATAAATGGATGGTGGGAATGCTAAGACGAGAGAAAAAAATCTCAATTTCCGTTTTTAAAAAGATTTATTTTAGTTTTGAGGGGAAAAAGTTGAAAAATTTTATTTTATTTATTTTACTTTATTATTACACTATTTTGTGCCCCTAGGAAATGATGCCCAGGTCACTTGCCTCATCTAAGTGACGCTACTGACTACAACATTTTATTCCATTATCCAGAGATGTTGTTTTAATATAAAGGTTGAATTGGACAATTTTTGATAAGAGAAATATGAGCATTTATAGAGACCGCGTGTTCCACCTCTGAACACACTTACTGTTTCAACTTAAGGACAAATTTATATTAACATAGTGATGTAATTTAAAAAAAAACACATCCAAATAATTTATCAGGTTATTTACAATATATCTGCAGAGACAATGAAGCAATACAGTGTAACAGTCAATACACAACAAAACTCAGAAGAATACAAAACAAGAACAAAATAATACAAAAATAAACAATTTTTAAGATCCAAAAAAATATTTAAAAAAAACACGAAACATGATAATACGGTATTATAAAACTACATTCACTTAATAAATCCTTTGCCTGAATATGAATCATTAAAACATATAATAATAATAATGTAGTTAATACGAACATTAGCATAAAGAATACACTATTTTTCAAATAGAAGAATGAAATAGACGCTTTCTAACGGAATTGTTTCCTGCTCACCTTCGTACTTTTTGCCGCCATCCTGCGGGCATTCCTCAACACCGGAAGTCGAGCTCCCGAAGAAGGCGCTATAGATGACGATGCGCAGGGACTTCCGGCAGCGCAGCTTCAACTTCTCGTCTTCGCACACGACACGAGTGAAGAACTTGCCTAAGAGGAGAGCGGAAATGAATTAACAGATAAAGGAACAATAGCACATTGTCATCGGGAACACACGAGTGTACAAAATGCATATCATATCATATTATTCTTTCGGGAGAAAACATTTTATCATCATTTCGGAACAAATTAATGACTCCTCTGCTAAACGCATGCGATCATTTCAGAACATTTCAATTACTGCTGTTAGTCATTTGTCTCCCGCCTTCTAAGATGTTCTGATAATTTTGCCGACAATAGAAATGATCGACATTCCTAGGAATCGGGAACTAAATTCTGACCTCTTGCATAACCATATTTAAAATCTCTTCTACCCTTTCCCTCCCCCGATTGCCATTCAACACAGAATGAGTTTAAATGACGTGAGTGGACTTCTTGCAATAATTCTGTATTACTGCCTAAACGCGGCACAGCTTTTTACTCTGTTCTAACTCCACGATGGTTTCTTATAAGAACCATTACTGCTGCGAAAACGAATTACAAGATATTTGGGAGGCGTTTTTGAAACACTGAAGGAAAATAATAATGTGCCAAAAAGTAATTATACTTTAAAACATTTACTTACAAAAAATAAAAACATTGTGCATTAAAAAGAGTGCGTCCGCAGTTAGGCAAAAAGGTATGGTGTCAGAAATGACGTTTGAATCGGCGGAAAAATACACGCAGATTCAGATGACAGGGGACAGACTCAAGGTAAGACAGCATTAGGAGGCTAGGGCCAATGGGAGGTTATCAAATAAACACATTTTTTTTTGAATGAAATGAAAGATTAAATAAAAAATACTGGTAATTAGACAAATTCAGATGAGAAGATATTCTTCTTCCTGAACTTGAACACATAAAAGGCTTCTGTCAATTAAATTTTTAAAGTAAATGACGGATTTTTATCTCCATTGATCATCAAATACTTGAATACTCATAATAGAGAAGTTCCGTGAATAACAGTAATTTATTTCCAAGTAGCCACCTGCCTTCAATTAGCTATTTTGGAATGGAAATGAGAATCTCGATTTCCATTCATTCCCAGTCTGCTCAGAACACTCGTCAGTATTATTTCTTTGTCTTCACCAGGCCGTTATGTGATGAAATATCGCAATCGTTTCAATCTCTTTTAATAAACGAGAAACGCTTATTAATCTGTCGAATCAGAATTCGAACTTCATCGAATAAGGTCACTTCTTTCATGTATTTATATTTTCAGTAAACTGCATACTGCGCTCAATTTTTGATATATTTTTATTCAAAACAATATATTGCAATGAATGATTTGAAAATGAATAGCAATAAAAAATGTAAGAATTATTCATCATCATATAAAATGAAGCAAATTCGAAATAATTCTTTTAAACATTAACATACATATATATCGGTGATGGAAAAGTTGCTGTCTATGAAAATACTGGATGCATAAAATTGCCCACTAATTTCTGCACTATCGTTGATTCGCAAAATGCTCTCACTGACCGCACATTTCCCGATGTACGCACATAATACATAAATCATGCGTGGCTGGCAGAAAGAGCCATTTTGGCAGCAAAAAATGTGGACGTTGACGATTTAAACTTCAAGATACAGCAGTCGTTGCCAGGCGACTTGGTATCATACAAATTGATCGATACAGTTATCCAACAGAGTTTTTGAACTCGCTGGATTTGCCAGGCATGTCACCACACCTTCTACGACTGAAAGTTGGATCTCCGGTTATTTTACTTCGGAATTTGAACCCACCATGGCTGTGCAATGACACGCGATTGGTCATTAAAAAAATGATGAAAAACGTTATCGAAGCCACCATTTTGAATGGTAAATTCCGAGCCGAAAATGTTTTGCTGCCACGAATTCCAATGATTCTCACAGAGGTGTCAATCGAATTCAAACGCGTTCAATTTCCTATTAGATTCGCAGTGACAGTCAATAAGTCGCAAGACCAAACGATTGCGGCTTAGATTTGGCCACACCATGTTTTTCACATGTGGCATGTTCTCGTGTGGGCAAACTATCGAGCTTATTTGTGTTGGCTAAAGACGGACTGAGAAAAAATATCGTACACTCAATTGCTCTTCGAAATGAATATTCATTTTCTTTATTTCATTTTTATACTTTAGGACAACAAATATATTACTTTTTGACTTTACGTTTAACTTTTAAGAGATCAAACAATGTATATGTTCGTTACGTTAATGAAATACATTGTATTGAGAAAATGAATGGTTGGTGTTTTTCAGGTTTTATCGGCGATCATCGTCTACAGCGCTCCATTCCACTCTCTGTCATAGTTCCCACCCCTACACACTTACAATACATTCGTTAACAACCAAAATATTCAATAGAAATAATTTATAAGGCAGAACAACGTTTGCCGGGTCAGCTAGTATATATATATATATATAGTCACAAATCTGTAATGTTGTTTCCCAGCTTGGTTGGTTCAATCGCTGGAAAGACCATTTTACGATTAGTGCTCTTGGATGTTGATCGGATGCCAAATCAGTGATCTCAGGGCTTAGCAACGAATTTGACGACAAAATGGATAATATTGGAATCTTGCAGAATTTTGGCGATAGAGCCAATAATAATCGAGATGTGCCTGCTTGTTCTAGAACCGCTGCATAGCGACTCAACAGTGGAATAGTTGTATCAGTCCAGCGAAGCGCAAGCGTTGTGTGGAACTCAAGCGTTTGGTGAATTCAGCTGTGTGCCGAATTTTGTTTATTATAGAAGCAGCATCGAGTCGTGTGTGGAGTAGCCAATCTTGTAATAGTGAGTCGGCAGTTATTTACAACTAAAACTAGGAGACAGTGGAGAATTGCAGGCGTGTGGAGAGATCATAGAGAGTAGCTACGTAGATTGCCTCCTCCTGCTGAATTCTGTCTGGCCGCTTTGTGTGCTGTGGTTGTTATTACTACCGATTACTACTTGTGGGCTACTGTTTGTTGTAGTGTACTGTTGTGTATTATGCGTGTTCGTCTCGGGTGTATATGATAGATTTATTTTTCATTTTTTCACAATTTGTTTTCATTACTTTTTGGTTTTCAATTTACAACTCACTATTATAAATCTTACGAAGTCTATGAAATATATTTTTATCCTAAAATAATTAATACCAAATGGCGCTACTGATGGTTGGATCAGAATTAAATTCTATGATGATTAATTATTTATTAACTTCTTTCTGAAAATGTCAAAGAAACACATTGCCGTTACATAAATGCACAAAACATCCGAACACTAGCAAAGCAGGAAGTGAATGAAAATCGATCAGGAAATTTCAACTTTACAAAAATCACGTTAAATAAAAACAATTCAAAATTGACATTTACGAGGTCAGGTCAAGATGACAAGTAAAACTAAATATCTGCAGATTACATTATTATAAACTGAAGGAATAACGGCAAATAATGAGGGAACAATTCCGCAAAATGGCGGGATAAGCCACACATTTTGCGGAATTAATAAAACTACTTTTGTTCAGGTAAAATCCAGATTTATCGCCATACAATAATTGGTCACCTCCATAAAAAAAAAACTTACTTGGTCTGCATTTGAAAGCGACATTCAGATATCGCTGCACTCCGGGGCACGGGTCCTCCTTCAAGAGGGACGAAGAGATCTTGAGATGGCACTTCTGTCTCTCCCGGCAGGAGGACTGGATTCCCTGTAACAGTCAGATGCGATTTTCAAAACGAAGCATAATGAAAAAGGAAATAAATGTGAATATTAAAAAAAAAGCATTTATACAATTAATCGGATTTATTTTCTATTATGAAAAAAGAATCTTGTTAACATGCAAGAACACAATTTAAAGTGACTGTCTAGGTTCGAGGCCATTTTTGTTTCTAAGAAATGCTGTTTTTGAAATTTCGTTTGGTGTTTTCTAATAAAACAGTAATTCAAAATTCAAAAAAAAAAAAAAAAAATTCTATATACGTCATATTTTTTTTAAATAACTGATTTGGAGCAAAATTCTAATAAGTTTCCTTTACATACTAGGCACATAACAGTATTCTACAAAATGAAATAAAATTTAAGATATTGATTAAAATGCAAAAATATTACAGAAGGTTTATACTCTATAATATAGAAGCTATTACTAATTTTCCAATTATTTTCTAATAAAAAATGCTATAAATAAAAAACTTTTAATGCACATAAAAAAATTTTAGTAAAAATAATATACAAAACATTCCTTGAAAATTTCATTAATTTTTAAAATGAAAACTGGAGATATTATGTTAATGGTCGATGATTTATTTTGAAAAAGAAATTTTGAAGCAAAGTTATAGTTATTGTTTGTGTATAGTTATTGTAAAAATGTGTTCCTGTGAAAACAGTCTAAAATTCTCCATATCTATAAGTTAAATCTTCTTTTTCTTTAATTGAGCTTGCATTTGTATTCTGATAACTTTTGAAGATGGCAATGCGAGCCTTTTTGAACTGCAAATGTCTTCATAATCAAAGCACTTGCGTATTTATGACAATATTCATTAGCAATTTATTTAGTACATTCAATATATCAATCCCACTTTCACTAAACAGAAGAATAACTCAACGAAATGTTGTTTCGAAAGCCAATTTCAGAGCAAAAATCGTCAAAGCTTTCAGCCACACCTTATGCGCTGAAGTGACCTATCGTAAGGTCTCAGCTTCAGAGCTCCGAATTCGAGATTCAATTCTAACGAAGAGCTGTCACGTAAGCAGATCTGGTGCACGCTTAATGTAGCGAGGCAGTTTGGGAGTTAGTTCAGATATCGTCTTCGTAATTTTGAACAGGGTTAGATGACAAAATCCATCCCACAGTCCTAGTGTTTGTTTTCAAACGAGATGTTAATGCGGCTGAACACTGGACAGCTTGCATCATTCAGCGTTAGTGATTCTTTAGCAACTTTTGATCAAAAAGTTAAATGCATGTAGGCTTTAGAATATTTTGTGGACAGTCTAATGCATTTTGAAAGAAATGCTTTTCTATGTCCCTTTATCTATTGATATATGCCACAACCACCGATAGACATCGGTGGTTGTGTATATGCACCAGTTATTGACAACTACTATGCATTGATGTGCTTAAAAGGGCCTAATCCAAGCCGTCCAAATTACATCGCTGGATATCTTATCTTATATGATTCATATTAAAGGCATAAATCTAAAAGTGTTTTTAAAACTGAAGATTGTAAAGGAGACTGCACAAAACGAAAATGCATTTTTATTATTATTATCAAGATGCATGATCAAATGCTCTTGATGCCACAATAGTAGAAATTCGAAGACATAATCGAAAAGGGCTGACTACTGTAAGAAATAAAAAGCTATATAATTATTACTGGTACAATATGAATGTTATCTTGCAATGTTTAGAGCTTTTTGATTCCATCCCCATTGCAGTGTAAAAATTGTTTCGAACGATATAAAAGTCGTAAAAATATCTATAGTAGTACAAGATATTTTGATCGTATGTACAAAGCAGTCTATAACTTTAAGAGATTTCTAAAGTAGTAAGACGATAAACGCAAAGAAATGATTACTTCAAATGTCATCACGGAACCATCTACAAGGATCAGAGAATAATCGTAGGGGTTTAAATCTGAAGAGTACGGAAAATGGTAGAGCAATACCCAGCCCAATTCAGCAAGCAAGCATTCACAAATTACTACAGGACTATCAAGATTTATAAAAGAGATACACAGTTCTATCGGAAACTTCAAAAACCGGCACCCTTTAGATATTCTATGACTTCCACATCGTTGAAATCAATTTGTACACCGAATTGGTGACAACATCATAAGACTGCAAAGAATTTTCAAGCAATATTGCATCACCAGTATTCATATGGTTGTCAGTGTTAAATTTCCGAAACAAGAGAAATTGTAAAGATTTCCGAATGATAAGCCCAAACAAATGCGAGAAGAAATAGTGAGAATCGGGAATTTTTGTCTTGTCCTTCTACAGCCCCTAAAGATAATAATTCAAAAACTTCTGAACGCAAAACAAATTTGGTAAGAAGAGACTCTTTTCGAGGAACACTTGCCTCTCGTACGTCCTGGGGAGAGCAGTGGGGGTGGTGTTGACGCCCTTCTCTCTTCTCCAAGCACTGGATGTGGCCGGCCGCCGGTTGTCCATACTCCGCTTGACTAATGCTGATGACAGTGTCCGGCCAGCACTCGATCTGCAGCTCTTCGTCATCACACACTTGCCGATGCAGCGTGCGCAGAGTCCCTGCAGAAAAAGAAGAATACATTTACAGGCATCATTCCTGCAGTTATTATTGAAGTGAAGTTCCCACTGAATAAGTACGCACAGTCAATGTTAACTAAATCAATAAGTGCATTCATAATTCCTTAGATCTGCATTATACTAACTGTTTAGTATATTCGAAGCAGGCTCGTCAGATTCGGGAGTTATTTCGCAGTATCAGTGAGTTTCAAAACATAATAACTTTTAAACAGAAGATCCTTATATTAATTGGTACATACAATTCTGTATTAAGGTACAGTCTCTGAATCAAGACACTTTAGGATCTGAACAATTTAGTCAAATTAAGTGAATTCCAAACCGAATTAAACATATAACAGAAATATCAGCTATAGAGCAGTAAGGCAGATATTCGTGCTTGATAGATATCAAGGCAGATATGGATCTACGACAACGCTTCTTGGATTTTTTAATCTAATTTGATCGTGGGCTCTATTAGGTAATTTTCCGAATTATTCACTTACAGTTAAGAATTTTTTAATTATTAGTATTAAAATATAATAAATCAATTTTTTTTAAAAAATAATACATTCTGTTTTTAAGATATATAATAACATTTTAAAATATTTCAGGAAAATTAGTTTTAAATTTTTTTCTATTATTTTTTCCTTATTACTCTATATACTTTTGTTTGTAAAAAAATCGTGTATGACTTTATTCCAATTAAATGTTAATCTTTTAAAAATATTTTTATGTACACGTATTGAATTTTCATAAGAATTTTATGTTTTTCCGAACTGAAATTGACTTTTGATTATCTCAATAAATAAATAAATAAATAAAAAAATCCCGAAACGTAAAATGTATATCCTATTTTCCTTTAATTTTAACCGAAACCACTACTATCAATTTTATTTAATTTCCTCAAAAATTAAGACACTTGGAGCATTTCAAATATATTTAAATTTAATTTGACTATCATTTCAAAGAAATTCATTAAAATATACTTTATTTTCTCTAGATCGTTCAAATATTTATTTTATTGAACAATACATTTATTTCAAAATTATATTTCAGTTGAAAATAAACCTATATTTTGTATATGTTACGGCCAAAGCCCGAAATTGGCCGGCCAATTCGCGAACTGGCCAACGTTGCTGTAAACTTACCGGCCAATGCCCGATCTTTTCTTGATTTCGGGCTTTGGCCGGCCAATTCGCGAAGTGGCTTGGGACGATCGGCCAAAGTAAGAAGAAAGAAATCAAGAGCACACTATTAAAAATTATTATCATCAAGAGCACACTATTATTTTACACGCTATTAAAAATGTATTTAAAAATGAGTACTTCTGTGTACTGTTTTTTTTTTAAGTACAATTGTTTCAGAAACGAGTTCAAATATAAGTGACACCTCTGAGTTAAAAATAAGCTTGTAATATATAAAAATATGATCTCGTGTTATTCTGTTCTCATATTAAAGCCATAATAGAAATCATTCAGTGAACGTATATGCTGTAACAACGTGATAGGCGTGAAGATTAGATTTGCGCCCTTCAAAATGAGCGAATTATATCTTGAGCAAAGGCGTTGCGCATCGTGTATGAATACAAAGGCAAATTGAGTACTCAGTTTTCAATTACCTTTAAGGGTGATCCTTAGTCTTTTTCTGCTCCATGGACCTAATGTTAAAGATCCCAGATCACATTGTCTCCCGAAATATCGCTTCAAAAATATGAAATTTTTTGCAAAGGCAAATAGCAAATATGGCTAATTAAAACAAATATAAGGAAAAATAGTTTTGTTGTTAATATTATTTAAAGATATTTCTTTGTTGGCGCTATCTGCCGAATTTCATCTACAACATGTCCTTATTTACATTTTATACATAAATGTCATTATATTTATTTACCACTAGTCGCCTTTGGCGACCAACCGATTCGCAGTATTAATGATTGCTAAAATTTTCAATTAATGTAACTTGTTCTATTAGTAGCTTTTTCTGCAAGATTTTTGAGCTTCATATTTTCGTACTTATATGATTTAGTCATACTTTTATGTAGGCCTTAAAAAGTTCTGTTCATTGTACTACTTTGTCTAATGTTCTGTCAGCATCCATAAAATTTCTACTTTAAATTAAAGTAGAAATGTTAAACTGCAATCAATATAAAAGCTTTTTATACTGAAGCTAACCATGTCTTTTTTTAAATATGAAAATTGAAATCAGAGTCATTAGACAATGAATTTATATGTGCACTGCAGAATAATTTAGATAATATCTAAAAGAATTATTCAGCAAAAATTTCTCTGATTCATCGTAAAATTAATTTTTTACTTTCAAAAGACTTAAATGACGCAAATAAAAATATTTTATTTTATTTCAGTCAATAAATAAACTTATGAACAAATTACGAATTTTAAATTTTACACAGTCCTTTGGTCCCAAGGAATCCTATTGTGCGAAATACTCTTGATACTTCAACTTTTAAATAAATAAATAAACGTCCCTATCTTCTGCGATAAATCCGACCGATTTATGAATTTTTTATGTATCACTTTTAGAACCATCAACATTTTCATAATCACAGGCCAATCACTGTCGAGAAACTCTGCTGAGGATTAGCGTATCTTCATTGAGGCAGTCGGTGAAGTAGTCTAAAATTGCCAGTTTTTATAGAAGAGCGATATTCAAATTTCATAAATCATTCAGTCTTAATGAATGATTTTGTTGGTTGGAATTCAACAATTTTTATTTAAAATATTGGTGTCTCAAGAATATTTTGTTAAATATGATTCAAAGGGCAGAGGACCTATGAAAAATTTAAAATTCCTAATTCATCGGAGCATTTATTGACTAAAGTTACATTAAATATAATTATTCAGTTCCTTTAGACCATTTTGTTAGCAAATGTATGCTCCAAATTAGCTGATGGTCGCTGATTAGAATGATTATCCTAAGTATATTAAACCATGTTTGACTTAAATGAAATTGTTTTATTGAATTAGTAATATAAGTATTGTGAAAGATCATAGAAAACTTTTCCTCCTTTTACTTTTCAGAAAATATCTTATTTCATTTTTTTTTTCCATTTTATACAGACACCTGCCGAAAATTACAATTTTATTTATTAAATTTGCAATAATAGTTGATTTATCTTTTAATTTAAACTTCTATCAATGTAATGGCAACACGTTGATAAAAGCTTTTTTTTTTTTTTTTTTT
>JAPMOR010034098.1:657936-750220 GCA_026543865.1 Argiope aurantia
CAAGCTGATGGCAACACGTTGATAAAAGCTTTTTTTTTTTTTTTTTTAATTTGACGTGCTCGTGCAGATTAAATTTTATTTTTATTTTGAGCGAAATATATTATTAAAAAATATGGTTAAAATATTTCTTTAAAAATTCGTTAAAAATCTAAGCATAATTTATGAATTAAAACATTGCTATCATTAAAAAGATAATTTTTGAGCTTTAATTTGATGCAAAAATCGATTTTATGCTGTAATATTTTCTGAAGTTATAACGACAAAAGGCCGAAATTACACTTAATTTTTAATTACTTAATTCTAATTAAAATTTAAAAAAATAGCTTCAAGGTGCACATTTCCGATCTCCAAGATATACATATGTCAAATTTGATAACTATATGTCAAACGGTTTGGACTATAAAGCGCCAATACACACACACGTTGAGCTTTATTTATAAGATTATCACATCGGGCGTTGAGCTTTATTATAGATTATCACATCGGGTTTTGGCCAAGGATTCCCGGCCACTTCGCGAAATGGCCAGCCAAAGTAGAATATACAATATTAATTTCAAGTACTTCGGATTTTGGCCAAACGTCTTGGCCAGTTCGCGAATTAGCCAGAAAATTCGCGAACTGGCCGAACTTCGGTTTTGGCCGTAACATATATAAAACAATAAAACTAAAGTTTCATATTTTCGTCCATTTTTGCTTATTTCAAAGTCCACTGTCACCTTAAGACAAATTCATCAAACAGTTCATATTCTTATGGCAGAATAAGCGTTAGTTACCGTAGCTTTTGGTAAAATAATTATTTCAGCCAGTGCACGATAGATGGCTCTCCATTTTATCCAGAAAATTAACTGTAACAGGGTGTGTTGTGGAAAAAGCTGCAAAAATTAAGTTTTAAGCATTTTTTAAACACCTTAGCCAAAAAAAATTAAACATCTTTGTGCATGTATGCTTATGTAAATCTGTATTTTTTCCAAGCAAAGTATGTTTTCTATTTCATAATAATTTATAGTTTTTATTGAAAAAAAAAACTTTTTAAATCAATTTTGAATGTGTATTCTTTAAATTTTAATATTTATTTCTGAATTTGCCCAACTTCGCCTACTGTAAAACAAATGATATCCATTTGATTTTGACAAAAATATAAAAGTGATCGAAAAAAAGAAAGAAAAAAAAACATCAATACCAAATCATTAAGTGAACTTTTATAAGATTATCAAATTTCTTTCAACATTTAATCTAAGTAAGATCTCTTTTCACATTGTTTAGATGGATACTCAAACTGTCGCTACGGTTAGCATATCCGATTCAACCTGGCTCGGGTGGAACGAGTCAATTTCCTCCTACATTCATTCACTCTATTTAGCAATTTTATGTGCAGTCTTATAAAACTAAGAACTAAAGTATTGCAGAATGTTACCATCATCCAGAAGAGTTATTTTAGGGAAACAAATTTATGAAATTGAGGATAGAATAGAGTTATATTCTAAACGTGTTTTTAGGTCATTTTTTTAACAGAAAGAAATAATAGCGTTCATAAAAGATCAGGATATATGAAAACCGTTCTATCGCTTTTTACTTCTTAAGTTTAGTAAAGGACTTTTTCCAACGGTCTGAAAATTTAACAAAAGACTGCTTTCTAACCTATATGCAAAATAATAATATTTTAACTTTAAAAAGTCATAAAAAAATGAGAATATATATTTTAGGAAAACAAATTCTGGAAGCTGACAAATTCTTTCACATTACAACAAACTTGGATCAAGAAAAACACGAGAAATCACTTATTTACGACGCTAAAGCAAATTGAACCGATTAGACAAAAAGAAGACGCGGATTCCACCAGTGATACAAAAAACAGAGTGGACAAGAGAAAATAGTTTCTTCATATTAATTATGTTAAAAGCACACATCTGAATGGCAACCACAGGAAACAACAGCTTTTTTCATGTAAAAGAATGCACTTTTTGTTCTACAGTGAAGCAAATTTAAATTACTTAATTAAACCATCCTTCCTTTTGTTACCGAAGAAATACAGTGAAACGTCGCTTATAAAGCATCATTTCTTCCCGAATCTTGTCCGTGATGCAAAACATTCGCTAAGGGAAACAATTTTTTTCCTCCATAAGAATCCAAACAGATGCGTTCCATTAAAAAATTTAAAACACGTTCTAACAAATTTATAATGATGTCATTTATCTTTTACCACGGCTTGTTTTTAACAAGAAAATTGTCTCAAGACATAGTGCTTCAAAATTTGGAGAAAATGAGACCGTTCAATGACTCAGCAGAAAGAACAGTTACCGCTTTATTATAACGGCGACATTTCTAATATTTTGATACTACAATTTCCGTCCAATTTGGTTCCAATCAGTTGGGAAGAAATAAGTCTAAAATTCAAAGTTACATTTATTATAGAGAATACGAGAAAGCTTTGAGCAGATCATTCCCATTGTTTCAATTATTATGTTAAGACCGACATAATTCCAAAAATGGTATTTTTGAACTTGCAGGAGTTTGAAACACGGCAATGAATCGAAATCTCGTGTTTTTTTTAATTGCAATTTTAAAATTACTTATGCAATTACTTTTTTTATATAAGCAAGAAAATAAACAGGAACGCTGAGCTCCTATAAGTAAACAGAAAATAGAGACGAAAGGAAAACGGTCAAGGCTCAGCACGCTGTCAATGCGTATGTAAATAAACGCGAACGCCTCTTGCGCAATTCCATTGCTTGTGTAACTTTAAATAAACAAGAGGAACGCATTGCTAAACATAAACGTGCCATTACTTTAAAGAACATAGATTTAATTAACAAAAATGGTTCTTATCCAAAGTGTTTACACAGACGCAAGTCATAAAGATCCATTCTTATCACGATGCTTAATAACCGAGATAGATTAACTGCGAAATAAAACGATCAAATTTTCTTTACGCCAATCATTCGTTCCATTTCTGCGCTGGTCTATGAAAGCGTTGATGAAAGAACGGAGAAGCACTGTCATCATAATCGGAATTCCACTGACACGTGAGAAGCGGGTAAAAGAATGGAATGCCAGCTATGTTGACAAATAAATTTAAAACATACAAAACATTTTCTCTTTGTTTACCAAAAATTATTTTTTTTAGTCTTTGATTTACTCATTAATTTAACTCCACTAATAAAACCTGCAGGAAAAATCGGCCCAAAATTTTGACATACTCTTCAAAAAAAGTCGAAATTATGTTTTAGGCGCGTTTTTTTCCAAACCGATTAGAAAATAAAATTTGACACCCAACAGCAATTGCAGTTATAAAATCAATTTCATATTTGATAAATCACTGCGTTTTTGAGTTTATTTGCATTCAGATGGATAAATGGACAAACTTCATGTGAATGGATTTTGTTCAAAATTTGGAAGAAAATTATAAATTTGGTGTAAAGACCACACACCAAACTTCATCAGCCTTGCTTGCAGCATTTTTGAATTAACCTGTTGACAAAAAAACATAATTCCAAATATCATTTTTATAAAGAGAAGACTGAAACGTGGAGGTTCGAGTTCAAAATATATTCAGTTGTTTCAACGATTTAAATACTCTTTTGTGTGACTGTCTCATACGAAAAAGTAATAACACGAGTTGAATTCATGCAACAGCTTGCTGTGGGAAACTTGCATAACAAACTAAGAAGTGAAGTCGACAAGTTAAAAAGAGAGTACGACATCATTTAAATTATTTCTTTCAGGAGGCTATCGTGAAACGACGTATAAATAAAAAGAGGCCTAATCAAAATTTTAACAAGCAACCTGATTATTTCAAATTTAATGCGACTAATGTAAATTCCTCTAAAAGTAATAACAAGTTCTTAAGATAAATTTGCAAACCATGCCCAAGTAATGAAAATAATAATTCATTTTTACAATGAAACATGCAACATAAAAATGAGTTAAGAAATTGAGAGGAGAGACGAGATGGTGACTTAGTTCATGTTCATATTACTCAAACTTGCACCACCTTACGGAAAGTGCGGGTACTGTACACTATAGTATACTACATCTCGTATAGTGAAGTCACTGCTGCCATTTCGCTGTCGCTAAATCTAACTAAAATGCCTGCAAAGGAAGAGCATCTATTTGATAATTCTTTGTTATGCATGACTGCTTTAGACAATACGATGATCACAATCCATATTTTTTTTTATATACTCTTCTTTTCAATCCTATTAACGAACTCAAGATTTTTAATGGTTTCGATCGCGACCGGAGTGTTGAATGATCCCATCATCTTGCTCAAAAAGATTTTTATTGCTTTTTATTACAGGTTTATGTGTGTATATATGTATATATAAACTTGATCATTAAGTGCACTTCTTATTTTATACGATGGAAATACATACAAATAGGCGTTTCATTAAAAAAAAAATTTTAATCGTCTGTTTACGAATCTGTGCCACAGATCTGGCGTGATTATTTCTGAAAACTATGTTCAATATTACGTTTGATTATATTTACCGCTAGACTTGAATCAACATGACGGCTAATAATTTTCATAAACCTCAACATTTTTTCGAACCATGGATGGTCGGCATGCGAGACGATCTACAGAATTCTGTTTCACCACAGATTTATCATCGCTAAATGTGCAATCTTGAGATGACGAAAGAGGCTATTTTTATTTTTACTAAACATACCCTGTAACTGAACAATTTTGAACAATTCGACTCTTTTTTTTCAGCAGGTATTTACATTCCCCATTTAGCAATCGAAATGAAATTTCATGTTCCACTTTCAATTTCAGAAACTGTCCACTTGACAAAGATGAATTTCTTGTATTTCATTTCGAAGCAATTTCTTTTGTCTTTTCTACAAACATGCAATCACTAATGGGCATATTCGATGCATAACATCATATTAAAAACTTAATTAAAATATTCGATTTTAGAAAATTTGGTTTTTTCTGCATATGCAATTTTTGTGAGAGAAGTAGCAGACTGGTACCCTCTCTTCTATTCTCTTCCCTCCCGTTCAGAGTCAATGGTTTTCAGTGTTAAACTCGAATATCCAATTTTTTTTTATTCTACTTTTCTCAATCAAGTATTCTTGTCAAATTGTTTGAAAATTTCAATTTTTTTTTTCTTTTGCGAAAGTATTTAACTCTTTCGAGATATTTTTGAAAGAAATGAATGGAACAGTAATACAGATAAAAAAAATGAACGAAGACGTAGGAATTCCAGAATAGCACCCTTAACAGACGGATCAGTCTGGCGAAAAGACCTTCTTTCCATTGTTCGATTTCCATCTTTCATTCATGGGATGTTTTCGGATGTTCCATCTTTCTGCATCCTTCATTTGGAATAGCAGAGAGGAAAAAGATTTTATTCTCGTTCCCTGCTTAATAGAAAAGTTCCCACCTTAATAGACCGGAAAACAATGGCAGGGGCAAGTAAAGCTGAGAATTTTAGAGCGAAAATAAGCAACGTATAACTGAAACCTTGCTCATAAAAAATGAAGTTGTTTATCTTTACAATGGTTACGAATGGAAATAAGCTTTCAGAAATTATAGATGTAAAATGAGTACAAAGGAGCACATAAATAAAGCTTTCGTAATATGAAATCTCATTTTTTTTTCTTCAAATTTATTATAAGGTGATGCTCCAATTTGGCACCAAAATTAAATAAAATATGCCAATTACTTTATAACTATGTTCTAAAAATATTAAAAGAATATATTTTTATTGAAAAAATAAGTGTAAAAAATTGTAAAACTTCAGAGTAACAGAAAACAAATTATAAACTACAGCATTACAAACAGGAAAAAAGTTATATAAAAGAATATACAAAGGTAACGGCCCCTCCCTATTCCCGCTCAAAGAATTATTAGGCTATATCGGAGTAAAAAAAAGTCAGCATTGTTATAAACCTGTAATGCTGCTTCCCAGCACGATTATCCCCGGAAAGACCGATTTACAATCATCTGTATTGGCAGCTGCTCGGGTGCCGAGCCAGTGATCCCAAAGCTTAACGACAAACTTGGCGACCATTAGACGACGAATTTGGCGACAAAATAGTTAATGCTGGAAACTTCGAGAATTTTAACGATTCGTCCAATAGTAACTGAGATACACCCTGATTGGCCCAAAAGGTTCTCGCCCCGCCTCCCGTGAACTACAAAAGGACGGCAGTCTCAAGCTCAGTGAACCTGATCGGAATCGTAGACAAGTAACGAGTCTTCGAGAGAATAGCGAAGCAACGGCGGAATGCCAGCGTTGTGTGGAGCCTAAGCTATTGCTGAACTATTGAGCCCAAGCTATTGCTGTGTGCTGAGTACATTTGTCTATTGTGGAAGCAGCATCAAATTGTGTGTGGAGTAGACAGTCGTGTGGTAGTGAGTCGGCAGTTGGACACAGTTAACGCTAGAAGACAGAGAAGTTCAGCCGTTTAGAGAGACCGTAGAGCGAAGCTCCGACGATCCCCTCTCCTGCTGGATTCCGTCTGGCCGCTTTGTGTGCTGTGGTTGATTACTGCTTGTGGGCTAATGTTTGCTGTGCCGTGTTCGCCTCAGATGTATATATTTGTCGTCTTTGTATTCGTCGTCTGTGTCTTTGTGCTTAATAAACATCGTTGTTGAAATCCGTAACAGTCTTCTAAAAAATTGAAGAAATTCTTAAAGGATAAAAAAATCGATGACCAAAACTGTGATTTAAAAAAAAAAATATTAATCTTTTATTGACAAATATATTTTACCAGAAATATAGTTGAGAGAAACAATTTTTTCGGTATTTTTATTCATTTGGTCAAAAAAAAAATTATTGGCATTGTGGAATATACACAAATTTCATGTATGTATTTAGTATTTTTTTTAAATGATACTTTATATGATTGTTTATATTTTAATATGTTGCATGAGAGCTCTGAAACTTTTATCCTGCCTTTGTATAAGTATACATTGATAAAATGTAGCATCAACAAATCAACTTGGATATTTTATATATTGTGTATGCACTAATAGAACTTCATGAATTGGAACTTTTTGCCAATTTCCAACGGAAAATTAAGTAATTCAAAATTTAAAGCAAAAATTGTAATTTGAATATTGAAGTTTCACTCGCAAAATATTATAAAATCTATTTAAAAATTTTAAAAAAATACAGCTTAATGTTATATTTTAAAGCTACTGGAAAATTTTAAAATTTCGCATTATCTTAACACATTTATTTTTTTTCCCTACTAAGGGAAAATGATGACAAAAAAAGTGACAAAATAATTAAAATTGTTATGAAAATATAATAGCAAAAAGAAGTTAAAAAAACTTTGCTTTTAAGTTCAAAGAATTATCTTAAACCAGGCAGATTTCGCCCCCTTTTACCTCTTTCCAATGTTCAAAAGCATTTTTTTTTAAAATTTTATTGTAATCTCTATCTGAAAGCCAACACCTAGAGAGGTTCAATCTCTAGCTCAAATAATAATAATAAACTGAATTTAAAAGTAATTTTCACTGAAATGGTGAAAAATAACATTTTAATGCAATCTAAATACTTTAATACAAATTTTCCAAGCTACTGACTTGCAAGTCAGTCTGACAACCGGAAAAAAAATGAACTTCTCTGATCAGCAGACATATTTGGGAAGCATCCAAAAAATTCGAGGATAAAATGCAAAACATACTGAAATCCAAAACGTACTTGGTTTTAATATAATCAAGTTCGATACACAGATGTTGTAACAAAATAATAGGGAGGGAATCTCGAAGCCCCCTTTCCCTATTCTCCAAAAAGCATTGCAGGTTTTTAGGCTTATTTGATAAATCAGCTCTGATTTCAGTTGACAATTCCATTTGCAGTCCAAAAGATAAGGTGCGAAGATAAGAAATGAAACATTATATGCTCCGGCAAAATGTTATATAAAAACACTTCCAATTTCAGATATTAAGAGCTACAAATAACAAATAAATAAACACGAAACTATATCATATAAGGTTCGTTCCAACGAATGACAAATATATAACTTGTAACGAGATCTTCTAAGGACTTTTCAAAACAACTATGAATTACAAGCGAGATCCGAGCAACGAAAAAAAAGGGGATGGTTTGACTTTGCAAACGAAACACGCGCTTCCTATACAAAGAGAGCAGCCAAATCCTGTCAAAAGACGACAAACCGCTCACTTCCAGAGTCAACTATTTTTTCGAGTCCTTGTCTTGATTCTGCAATCTCATCACGTCCCTTGCTCCCTTTCTCCCACCCTTTCCCTCGTTGCAAAATCCCCGATCGGCATTCGCGACACCCAACCGAAACTTAGTCGCGTAAGCCGTCGGAATGATTAACAGTCTCAGCAAACCGAGGGAACGTAGTCCCTGACCTCGGTGTCGGAAACATAAACAACTGGCTTCGTTCTCTTCTTTCTCCTCTCCTCGCATCTCATCATCAAAACACACTTTTAATAGATTTGATTTGACTCCGCGGACTTCATTGCAGAAAATGTAAAATGCTTAACCCTTTGTGACTGATTGCTTGGGTACACTTTGATTTTCGAATATCTGCGGGTTGAATATCCATTCGCAATTATTAAAAACTTATCAAAGATTAAAACCCGCGGGAGTGGTCTCCTCAAAACTTTCTCGCAAATAAAATTGAACTGCATTTTTGTCGCGTCTTCCCCCAACCAACTGAAACCAAAATATGACACAGCGCTGTCACAAAATCACAAACCAAATTTGATGTATCTACGTCATTGCATGTTTCATTGCTATGTCATTGCATTGCGTCATTGCATTACATGTTTCTGAAAGTGCAACCCATCAACCCTTGTGACAAATATGTGTACCGGGTTTTATCCATCTAGTTCTCTACGTTTCGTAATCGATGAAAATTAGAAAAATATGCCATCGTGTAAGTTTATATTCGAACAGACACACTTCTTATATCTTCTTCAAAATTTGACAAAAATCCACAGATTTGTTATAATGACCCCATACAAAATTTCATCCGTCTACCTCAAGGCACTTTTGGGTTATTTTTCTCAAAGACAGACATAATGCCAAAAATGTGTTTTTCGGACTTCGGAAGATCTGAAATTTCGAGATCGAATTGTTTGGCGATTACATTATTTTCTGTATAATTCAGGTATGAGAAAATAAAAAATAAAAAGGAAGAGAGAGAACTGGCCGAATTTTTAAATAAAGAAATATGTGTTTCATTATGCCATAACTGCACACGTATAGACATACCTTGCAGAAATGTTTCCGGGCCAATTAGAAGTGGATAATCCGCAAAAAAGCCACTGGATACACATATAATCGAAGGTGTACTGTATCTTCGGAAGTGCTGTCTCGGCTATTTTATCGATTTTCCAGATACGAGTACCACAATTCCGATCTCTAGCATCATCGCGTTTAAAGTTTTCACAATTTTTATTTTACTATTATTAACTTTCAAATGATATACTGTTGTATTTATTTAACACAAAATGGATTTGACTGGTTGAGCGAATTTATTTTTTAAAAAAATATATCAATGTTGTCTAAAATCGGCGCGAGTACTAGTGCTTTTTCTCTTTTTACGAGAGCTTTTATAAAGCCCAATCTTTAGGGATGAGAACAATTTGCAAGAAATTTTGAGAATGCTTAAACAGGTTTGTAGAAATATAAACAATATATGCAACAATAAATAACGTTTAAGTATATATAATAAAAACTAAAGATGAAGATACTGTAAGACAAAATAAAGGAGATCCGAACCTATATCGAAAAATCGAGCCATTTTCATTCCCCTATCTTTTCATTATTTAAAAAGAAATTATTATAATGTTATCACAATTATAAATTCACTCAAAATTATAGCAATTAAGATGTTGAATGCCATAGGGTGGTCGATGAAGCCAAGATTAGTAGAAACATATAATTCGAATAAACTTTTCAATATTATCACTAATTCATTCAATTTTTTCAAAATTGTGAAAAAATGAACGCAATACATAACACAAAATTGGGCATACAAACACATACCTATGCACTTCATACCATGGGGGATCACCCGAGACCCCGTTAAAATAAACGCATTATCAATGATTACAGAAATTAATCTGTTTATTATAATTATATATCGCTAAAATATTCAATGGATAATGAGGGATTCATATTGGCCAGACGAACAAGCCATGTGAAATGATCGCGGCATTCAATCAACGTGTTAAAGAAATATTCAATCCGTGTAACGACATTTTATTAGTTGCGGCACGTTTCAGTATAAATATTGTTATTAGATGAATGTAAAGCATTGTTAATGCAAATTTAAGAATAATTTTAGAAATTCATCAAAATTAGAGAAAAAGATTGTACGGAAATAAAATTTCTACGATCGAAAATCTCATTTTTCGAATTTGAAAGTACTGTAAAAATGGTTTTTGAGCATTTAAAATTTCGAAAATTCCTTTTTTTAATTCCTAAGAGCTTCTTAATGAGATGATATATTCTGTTTGGGGCATTATTATTTCACTTCAATAATAATGTAACGGCATTTGAATTATTAAGGTGATAAATTGGAAAAATGTCGCCAAGAACGGAAAGTCGTGGAATGGAATTTTGAGGGAGGGCAGTGATCCATCCGTAGATGTTATGCCAGTGAAGAAGGAGCATTTTGAGATACTGGACAGTTTTCAAGTGATTTTTGCATTTTAAATTATTCAATACTTTCTGTTAATCGCAGATTTAAAATTTAGTAATTCGAAACGTGAGTCAGTCTCATCAATGCATGCGAAAGGGTTAATGAGCGTTTATTGCCCAAGATATATCTGCATGCCGAGTTGGTAGTTCTAGAGAGCTCTGTAGAGCGTTTTGATGCATGCACGCAATCATCAATTGCAATTTGAGGATAATATGCAATTCAAAGCAGCATCATAATCGCAATCAGAGAGATCACTGCACTTAATATGAGGCGCATAACCGAAGTTTTAATCATTTTACAGTTTTAGATTTGAGAATTTACATTTCATAGAAATAAATGAAATAAAATTCTTTGATGTCTTAGAAGAAAAAAAAGAGAGAGTAACCGATCAGAAAAAAACATGAAAGGATAGATTTTGTAAGCATGCTTAACTCAATCGCGCGATAGTATATGGACAATTTCTATTTTTTGGAGTAATTTAGTACGTGGGACTCGCTACCGATGAAATTTCGGTTCCACTTTGTCTCGATTCTCAGTGTAAAGGACCAAAGATTTTCTTTATTCAAAGACAACTGATTTTGATGCAATTCCACCTGAAAAGTTCTTATAACTGGCACGAAGGTTAAATGTAGGTTTGCATTGCTGATCACTGGAAATTAACTGAGGGAAAATATTTGGGAGAATTGTATAAAATTCTTACAGAAAGAAATATATGGGCAATTTTCTGCTTGCAACCGCGCAATATAGGTGGATAATGATTGCATTTTTCCCCTGTTAGTACAGAAACAAAATCTGTGCAGTTCGAAATCCATTCATTTCATCTTTATTTCATTTGAAAATAAACTACCCAAACATGAATATTTAACAAATTTGATTTAAAACAGAAAGTGTAGAATTACAACAAGGGAAGATTACAATTTACTACAAAGTATGATTAAAAAGGTGACAGATACAACCTATAACATCTACATATTCAAAGATATAATCTGCTAAATATACATTCAACAAAATAAAGTAACATAAAAAAACTAATAATATCTCTGTTTTGTAAAACAATCCAGATTCGTGAAACCCTCACTACCTTTCATTGAGCTGTTAAATCACTCACATTTGAAGTTTTCTGTTATATTTTTGGTGATTTGGAAACATGAGATCGACCTCGAGTATTGTTGCAGTGAAAAATATGATAATTCTGACTTTTTCCATTCACTGACAAGAGAACAAGCAGAAAAGAAAAATCTCTAGTATTAAAAACAGTTTCCAAGTACAACTTCAACAGCTCCATTGCCTTTTTTCTTAAAATTCTGGAAAAGAACAAAATCAAATCCGGAGAAAATCGGTGCATATAATCGACCCATTTTAATTATTATCATCTTTCTTTGAGATCGGTTGAAAATAACAAAACAGGTCGCATTATTCGAATTTACTTTTCGTTATCTAAACAAATGTGTTAACAGTTACAAAAGTTTTTGTAATTCGATTCACAATGAAGCAATGGGAATCATCTTTACCGCTTTCTGCTGACGTCAAAAAGAGAAAAGCAGCCTGCATGATTCCGGGATTTCGATTTGGGGCGAAAGGGCCATCGGTAATATGTAATAGAAAATGAAATTCAGTTTTCCATGATTTCATCCATATTCAAATAATAATAATAGATCGTTCTTTTTAAAAAAAATAGACTTTTAATTTTAGAGAATTAACAGACAGTGAATTGAAAAGTAAATCTGGAATAAATACAGGATTTCTCAAGGAGGTAGTTAGTTATAAGCAAACATCGATCTCATCCTGTGTTCTCAAACGTCAGAAAGAAAGCTTTCGTTGTGGGAAGCGAAGATTAGTTCACGGCTCAAGAGAGTCTTAATTTTCATTAGTCACCCGTTCCACACAAAGACGTCGTTTCAATGTGAATAGAGAAGAAATAGAGCCGACGGGAACTCTTCTAAAATAACAAAGCGGAAATGGGTCAATAGAATAAAGAAGGTCGGTGGCATCCCCTCTTATTCTTCAGATAAGTTTCGAATTCAGCCATTCCGGAGAGAAATTGTTAAGATATCGAGTCAAGACGATGGAAGAATTGAAATGCAAAACTAATAAAATAAACTAAAAGTAACAAATTCCGTCCGCCGCCAATGAACAATTTTTGAGGCTCTTCGAATAAGAACAGGCACTCTGCTTTAAATCAGTTACAATTATCTTATGTTATCTCTTCTAGTGTGTGTATTGGCGCTCGACAGATCAGACCGTTTGTTCTACAGCTATTAAATTTCCCACATTTATATCTTAAAAAATGGAAATGTGCATTTCGAAACGATTTTTTTTTTGGAAATTTTAATTAAAAATGAAGCTTAATTTCGACATTTTTCCTCGATAAATTCCATAAACATTAATTGCAAAAAAATAATTTTACACGCTTTCAATTTTTTTTAAATTGTCTTTTTAATGAATGATTTAATAGTCATGCGAATTTTTGTTGAATTTCGACCTTTTATTTTAAAACATTTTTATGTCCAAATTCCAACAATAGATTCCATTGTTGCTCTAAAATTCAAACTGTTCTCATTGTACCCACAAACAGTCAATCGTCTGATTTTCTTCCATTTCTGAAAGCTAAAGAAGAAGGATTATGTTTAATATCTGTGTAGAGACAAATAAAAGAGTGAAGTTGCAATATCGCTAAATTTGGAAGACAGATGAACTGGATATTATCGTTTTTAATAGCGCTATGGTGTTAGAGATTCTCTCCATTAGAACATGTCCACATTAAACAGAACTTAATCAAGACAATTAAAATAGCACAGCTTTAATGTCAGACAATTTGGCAGAATTATGAACTGAAGCTATAAAAACCCCCATTAATCTGGAATAAAATAAAATCTATATTCCTGGCTAACCAGCTGGTCGTCTGAGGCGACTACTTACATCATAAACGTAAGATGGAGACATAAAATAAATAAATAAAATAGAAATTTGCAAAATAACGCATGGAGTGATTTCTTCCTCAATTTTCTCATATACTTATACAATGGTAAATGTTTCATCCATTTTTCGTTAATGTGAGTCTGTGAGTGACGTCGCCAAAAGATACAACAAGCACGTGAGGCATGATATGTGGCGTTTAGTGTTCCGTAATAAAATGAATAAAATCGAGTATGCATTTTCGACGTCTCCTTTCGACTCATTGATGCCATGTTTACACATTTGATAATATGCAAAATTTCATTTATCAAAATCCTTGTGTTTTGGAATTAATCGCACAAAGAATAGATGGACGGTCCACTCGCACGAAATGCGCCCAAAATTCGGTTAACAATTCTGACGATGAAACCTTATGCTAAATTCATATAGCTTAACTCTTGCAGTTTCAGAATGATCGAGTTCGTGTGTAGAAGAATGGACATACGAACACATTTACTGGACGAATTTCGTTCAACACTTGAGTGTGATCAAAAATCAGAATTTTGACTAAGGGAATCGCGTACAAGATTTCCTGCTTCGAGTACACTGCGTTTTTTAATTATCTCATTCAAGTACAGAGAGACATATTTCCAAAAGATAGTGAATCGTTGAATAGAGTGAATAAATGGTGAATCCGAAACTGGTGGATTCTTCAAATTTTTTTGTAGGTTGTCGTACCTTACTTTTGTCTTCTTCATTAAAAGAAAACAATTGCAAGTTATATTCGAAATATAATAATTTAAAAAAAAATTTCTACCGAAAAAAATGTTTAACATAAAAGAAGGAAAAAAAAGTGCTAAAACTATCAAAATTTCAAAATAAAAACAAAGTTAAGGTAAATTGGAATATTTCCTAGAGGATTTCCACAAAAAAAGCTCGCTTGACGAAAAAGAGATGCAGTGTCGAGTGCACTTCTTTTAAGACGGATAAAAAAGATCGAATTCAGTACTAAAATGACAGTCTAATGCAACATCACGTGAGCCCGAAACCAGTTTGCTCCAAAAAAAGGATGACGAACTTTCAGATCACCCTTTCCGAGAGGAGTGGTCTGAAATAGCTTCCTGTCAGGCAAGTTGCTCCTTCCTGGGAAAGATTATGCTAATGGTCAACATGGCTCACTTTTTTCCGTCCGTCCGCCCGTTTTCTCAGCGGAAAAGAAAAGTGGATACTGCTGCAAACCCGATTCGAATAACAGAAGGTATCAAATACACAGACATTGTTGCGCGCATACTGGTCACATTTCTTTTAATAATCTTGGTGATACATAGTTCTATAAAACACGATTCATTTAAATATACATGGTTTCTTTTTTATCTTACACATATACGGAGTATTAGAATATTTATGAGCGGAATTCAGATTTTTTTGTTTTCCAGGATGTGCAGAGGGAAGAGACATGCATATGAAAGGGACATGCATTATGAGCGGAATCTATTATTTCCTCGTCGACAAAGTTTCGACTGTTACAGAAATGCGTGGTCTAAAAGCTCGGTGAAATGTTTGGCTTATAGTTTTGAATGGTTTCACACGATAGCTCAGCAAATCCTCTCATTCGAAATTGTATCACTTTTGAGTGGGAATGGAAAAGTTCTTGTGAAAAAGCAAGTGCCAAAAGAATTTTAAAAGAAATATTCTTTTTCGTCTTTGTGCCTCAACGGATTACTTCAGCCCACACAAAAAGACTTGCGCTTTTTGTCCATGGATCTCATCCTGCATACGAGACTATAAATAGAACAACGAGTTTGGACAATAAATTCATTAATCTGTGCAAATTTTAGACGAAATCAAGCATGGGGAAGAGATGCAATAATGTCATTTAGTTCAGAGTATTAAAGCAATGATTGGCAAACTATTCCCCTCAGAGTAAATGTGGGGAATCCGTTGGGGTTCTATCCGTTCAAACGTATTTTTAAAATAACAGTATAATTAGTATATCAAGATTCGAACTAGATTATGAAAAATTTAAAATTAATAATAAATAAAATTTTTTATCCTAACTGAAAATTAAAATATTTGGTCCTGCCATCTTTTTAACTCGTTCCAAAAAAACTTTGTATACCCTTGAATGAAAGGAAGGCACTTCCCCGAAACGAGTACCAATAAAATTACAATAAAGACTCAAAGAAAATTTTAATTTGAACAGAAAGTTTTCATTTCGATAGTAGCTACATTGTTCTGTAATGAAATTCAAGTAATACGTACGAATTGAATGATGAAGAAAGGCATTCATTAGCGTCAATAAAGTTTCATTTGTGTTCAACTGCACAACAAAGGCATATTTTCTCTAGTCAATTCCTTGTTCCTCCAATATCAGCCACTCGATCTCGACTACGGTAACAGTTGTAAGCTTATAATCCAACGAAATCCATCAAAATAACCCTTAGTTCAGAGTCAATATTTCAATTCGTTGGTTAGTCAATTTACTAAAATGATTAGTTAACTGCCCCCTCGATATAAAGGGACAACAAATAATTTTACTAGAGAGTACAAAAAAAAAAAAAAAAAAAAAATGAAGACATCGATCCCAGAAACTTGAAATAAAATATGTCTAAAAGGATCATTTTTCTTTCTTCGTTTTGAAGTATACAAAATATGAGAAATAGATTAATTGCTAATTAAGTTCCGAAAATATTAATAAGTGCATCGTTTTGAATACATAAATGCCCGAAATTTGAGAATTCCAACAGATCAATAAGTAAATGAAAAAACAATTCCAAAATTCTATCTTTACAAAGGTGAAACGAGTGAAATGAAATATAAGTGCGATGTAGATGCTTCGATTGCTTTTCAAATAGTTTAGATTACCAGGATCAATGCATTTGAAATAAGATATAACTTGACCTATTTTTTTATCACAAATATTTTGCCTGTACTTGCACATGAACAAAAATAATTGGTCGTAAAAATTGAACGAAAGAGAAAATGGTCAAATAATTATCTCAAAGGTCAAAAATATCGTCCTATGCCTTTCCTCAATTCATAAATTAGTCTGAAAGCTAATTGTACTCTTTATTTTCTCCTGAAAATTATTGTTCACTTTATTTCTATAAAATGGTACATTTCTATAAATGATGCAGCAACAAAACCGGAAGGGAACAGTAACGATTGTCAGGCAGAGTGCAGGTCAAAGAGAGAAGGGGGTGAATTTCCTTCTATCCTTCCAGCCTGAAATTTTGGAAAGAATTCAATAATAAGCATGAGTCCTTCCGCCACATCACCCCATCGGGAACGGTGCCAATTTTCGCATCTTAGGACGCAAAATTTGGCAGCCATCTGGAGATTTCGATCTTGTTTGCTGAACCCAGAAATGTACGATTCTGACATCCGAATTCAATAAACTGCTGGGAAAAAATCAACCTCGCTCAGCTAGGAAAGAATGCACAGACTTTTCGCACTAGCCTCCTGTTTAAAGAAGCGAATTCAGATGTTAAACATGCGGTCGAACAACATTGTAATAGTTCTCCGTTCTCGTAGACTGCCCGGTGTTGAAAATTCGACATCAGAATTTCACAATTAAATCTATACGGATAGTCTGAAGATTTACTGCACATCTCAAGCAAAATGTGCATTTTTTTAAAAAAAAGAGACAGTTCAATGTTAATAAATTTAAAAATAAAATTAATGTACTATAAAGTAAAATTCCTTTATCTTCAATTATTTTACACAGTTGAAATAAAATAAAAATAAAAAATACTTTTTAGCCTTTTATTCTTATTAATATAGAATTTTGAAATCAATTTTTTCCCCTGAAATTTATTATTAGGTGGCTTCACTTTTACAGAAACTTGTAAATAAGTTAAAAGATTAATTCTACGGGAGCTAACAGAAAATTAGACAGATACATATTACGTTATGGCTGAAAGCCTTTATAATATTATGAATGGATTATATGACTATAAAAATTTGAAGCTTTAAAATATTTTGATGAGAAGCTATTAAAATAGGAGTTAGAAAAAATGTTTAATTATTAAAATTTTAACGAGCATTAAGATTGGCTTACCGGCTGATCGCCAAAGGCGGCTAGTAATTTAAATAAATTTTGAATTTGAACCTTAACCAAAAAAAATAAAAGTTATTATTGCTTCACCTCATTCTTAGCACTTTAAGTTCGTACTGATCAGTTTCTAGTCATATGCAAAAGAGAAATTTTCCTGTCTCCATTTATTAATATATGCAGAATTTGTGTCATAAAATAGGGCCTTTTATACATGCTTAATGAAATAAAGTGGAAATTCATTTTCATAATTGAATTTAATTTTAAATTTTCTTTTCATAATTTTTTAATTCTTAATTGATCAGACTCGTTTATATCAAACTCTTATGAAACGAATAAAATTTTGAGTGGAATTTTCATTTAACCCGGCCGTATTTATGTACATAAAGTGGAAATTTTGCACATTGATTTTTCACTTAATTCCTTATGAATTCGAGTGCAAAATTTTATGCATTTGTTTATTCTCGATGACAACATTTTACAACAATATTCGCAAAGCTTAATCACCAATCAATCGATTCATTTAATTAAGTTATGATTCCCAACGATTCCATCTTTCTACTGAATTTCAGAAAAACTAATCTAGCATTTTCGTAATATTTTTAATAATGCATTACAAATTTAGGGCTAATAAGCAAAATTCAGCTCTTTCACTAATAAAAACGCATATTTAACACATTTTTAAATTAAATTTACTAATTCATTCTATAAAATAATTTGCACAAGAACTATGCAATTTACTCGACATATCATCGATAAGAATGATTCCTAACTTCTTTCATGAAAAAATTAAGCGAACTTCATCCAAACTCTTTAGCTATCGCAAACATGCCTCATAATGCTGAAATTCTTTCGGAGGAAAATTAACATTCCGCATATTGTAGACCACAGAGCAGCGGTCGGTTGAGGAGAAGCCATTCATTGAGTCATCATTCATGAAGCCCCTTCCAAGCGCCACTCCAAGAAGACGGGAGCTGTGAATCTAAACCCAACGCACGACAATGCATTTCGCAAGCATCTTCATGATTTCCGACTTGCAGTGGCGTGAGTAGGATGCAATCAGCACATCTCGTATTAAAGCAAGGCCACCTGTCGTTTTTCTCGATTGAGATAGACATCAAATAATATCCAGAAGGCTCAGGGCAATACAAGAGATGGAGGAGTTCAGTAGCAATGGCGTTTTGTTTCAAATTGAAGAGTCTACAAGACATGGATTGAATCGATCTATTCTGGCACAGAAGCAACACTTTCATAGAGGAAAGAGCTTTATAACAATATTATTATTATCTTGGAGCGTTTAAGAGGACAGTTAATTTTAAAATAAGTCAAGAATATAAAATGACATTTTTATTGTTTTATCACCAAAGTATAAGTTTATATTCAACTAAAATAGCATTATAAATTGCGTTGCTCCATAACATGAATGTTTATAGGACATAGAGATATATATTTGAATGACTTTTTTTCAAAACGATGCTCTAATGAAATTTAAATATCTTTCACACGTAACAGATGTCTTAATTTTAGAGGAAGTTGCATGAAATTGGCGAGGAAGATTTCGATTAAACATTAAAAAAGATAACTATGTAGGCATTTTATGTTCAATGATTGATGCCAATTTTAATTCATCAAATTTAGTGCTTGTGAAAATTTAGTGCGTGTGCATAAATATATCTCTAAAAAAACAGCTTTTAACTCTAATAGAAATTTATATCAAATTTATATAAGATAATGAGAAAAACATATATTAAGTCGTCAGAAATACCTTAAAAGTTTTAAATTATATATTTTTTAATTCTTTAAAAATTAATATACTTTGTTTCAAAGAATTTTTAAAAAATATTTTACAGATTTATATTTTAATAAATATGTATAAAAAAATTTCGTCATTCAAAGTGAATAAATTCGCAAAAATGGCTCATATAACAACCTCTCAACTGAATACTACAAATCCCTCGCGTTTTGAACACACGGTGCTGTGTATTACAACAATTATTTTGGTCGAGCACAACAAAGCGCAATTAATAACTTCATAGTACAGTAAAGAAACCAAGTACGGAAATTGAACAACTTTCTTTTATCCAAATGAGTCTAAAACTGGACACGGTTTTATAATTTTAATATTTTAAATTTCATTTATTTTAGTCGTAGTGGTTTTTGTTCACGGGAATGTCGCTTAACGCCAAACTTGGCAATCTTAAAATTACGGCAACCTCCTTACCCGCCCTTCCGGTCGAGTCTTTCAGGGGTTCATTAGAACGTGGACCCGCATCGGCTGTCCAGCCCCCGCAGAAGCTGTAAACAACTTCAGTTTTTAAGGCTTAACAAAGCCAACATCAATGCAATACCGGAATCAGGCATGTATTATATGATCTACTCACCGCAAAAGGAGTGCATATAGTGTAAATAAAGAAGTTTACGCAAAAGTACAGTCCACTGCTCACTTCGAATCACCATTTTCGTAATATCACGTTAACAGAAGCGCTTATATAGGGAGCATCAGATTATTTTCCGTACACAGATTTGGTCCAAACTTTGATATCATTTTCAATTCGGATAACATTTGTAAAAGGCTAGACCAAATGCCTCCTTATAGCTTTTCAGAAATTTTTAATTGTCGCTTTCATATCTTTACGAAACATCAAACAAACAAATATAGAAATAAACATCTGAATCTCATAAAAATCTACAACTTTGGACTAGACATAACACGACAATTTCGCATGGGTCATTCGTTTATTTCTTGAAGCATCGTACTCGCATACAGACGAGAATCATTTCAAAAATGCATTTTTCGGACTCGTGGAAATCTAAACAGTGGTGATTTATAGAATTTCGAATTTTTCAATGATTACAATCGTTTCTCTAAGTACACACTCTGTATTTGAAAAGTAAAAAGTGATCATTCTCAAAATCCACATTAATATTAATCACAGTGACACAATATAGTTTTTATAGAGTTAATCGCACAGCAGTATTTCATTTGCGCATTTCTTCATCTATGCTCAAAAGCTACTTTTTCGTTTAATCATTACAATGTTGGACATTGATTGAAAAATATTACTAAGTAAAAATTATTATTATTATTTTACATTATTTTTTATAACGTAGACGTAATAGCTGTGTACCAAAAGCATATATTATAAAGGCCGGGATAGCATGGTTGATAGGACGTTGGATTCGCATCTCTTGGCTTGTGAGCTCGAACTCTGCCTGCCGAAGATTCTCCGTGTATATGCTGGCCGGTGCACGTATAAATCTGTCGTAGCCACTAAGTCCTTCAAGTCGAGACAACACCACTGGGGGTACTGAATCAGAGGTGATCGTTCTCTGATTCAGGTCTAAATTACGATTTGTGAATGAAATGCATGAATAAAGCCCACCCTGTGAAAAGGACTGTGACGCATGAGTAGCTAAGACGTACTCTTGGCCCTAGATGGCGCTACTGAAACAAGAGACGCTAAAACTCGGCTTAAAATCGATGACTTCGTCAGGGGCATGTCAATGACAAGTGCCATACAATGACACACAAATACTTCATTCGAAAAGAAAAAAAGGTAATAAAACAGCCGGCTTGTCTATGACATGTGCCATAAACAACAACACCAGATGTGGTCCAAAGTGAATACTGGCATTCAAAAGACTAGGTGCGAATAGTAAATGGAACTCTGGCATTGTTACAGATGGCCCCAGAACTGATTGCTGGACATTGAATCCCAACGAATGATTCGGAGAGAAAATCTGAGCTGACGCATGCCGCGTGTCAACTCAACCGAAAGATATTCAATACCGAATCCTTGAATGCAGGGTGATTCATACTGAATGACTAGAATAGTAGAATTCTGTAACTGATTTAATAAGCTGAAAAAATTTATTCTGAAACAAAAATTATACCTGGCAGCAACGAAATCGCTGCTAGAGGCTACCTTAAGAAAGCGTTCGCTGTCATTATTATCGTCAAACCATTGCTGTGTGGATTTGCAGCATAAGCTGGAGGATGGATGGTTTTGCGAACAGACGTATTTACGGATGGTTACCTTTCGTTTATGTAGCAAAATCAATCACCATAGTTTACATTTTGGGACATGGAAAGACAATTCAAGATAGAATAATGAAACATCAGCGTATTTCTCCAAAGATGAACCTTTTCTGCGCCAAACCAACAACAGTTCTTGCCCCTCCCCCTTCCTTGAGAAATCGGTTAACAAATGTTTATACCATGACGTGTTCTCATCGTAGTTATTCAATCAGTCAGAGGAACCGGTTCAAGGGTTCATTCAACAGCAGCATGGTGCGCCACCACATCGGTATAACAATGTAGGCCAATATTTGAACGATCGTCAACCCATCACTGGATTAGTCGTGCTAGCTCAAATGATAATCCATTGCCTTTTTGACCACCTACTGCGAGTTTTTCTTGTGGGATGCTTCCACTCCCTCAGGACTTACAACAATTGAATCAGCGGATAGCTGACGCTTTGGACTCATTAGCAGGGAATAGTCAATCACGAGTATGGCATAAACTGGAATACCGCATAAACATTTGTCATGTCACTATAGAAACTTTGATAATGTAGTTTCACGGTAAATTTGATTTATCAAAACAAGTTAATTATAGTGTTCACAAGTATGCTTTGTTTTTGTCCCATTCTCTATGAATAACCCTGCATAATGAACTCATATTTAAGACAAGTAATTTAAAATTCCGCATACAGAAAGTAAATAAATATTCACTTTCGATTACTGTTGGGGAGCGAACTCAATATTTAGAACATACAATTACCATCGGCACGTTACACCTTTATTCTGACAACCAGAGTAGTAAACATAATTGACACACCTACGGGAGGGACAACATGAATAATGAGAAAGCTATAAGAGACTCGTGGCTTGCTGCTGTCATAGCATTTTAGGAAAATCATTTTGTCTGACGTTTATTAAGAAATGTGGACACTTCGCAAAAAGCTACCGAATTCTCTTCCGTTCCAATCTGTCTGGCTTACAAAATACTCTTTTATTAAAATAATAATCAGTACGTGACTGTTGTGCTGGGCCGTATCATTACTCTGCTAAATACTTGCAGCACGCGACACCGAAAAGCTAATACCTCCACCGAAGTTTATCAGGGCAGTCATTTTTCACTTGGTTCATAATTCATGGGATGGCAGAAGGAGTGTTTCGAGCGGCCGATTCCTACATCAAGAGCAGGGAGCATTTATTTTGCAGAAGATTACTGCTGCTCGCGTCATCGCTCATTCTCCGCTAATGGAAACTCTTCATTAGAACGGGGGGCGCTTGCAGGCAACAATATTCCTTTAGAAGCAATAAACCTCCAGGATCGCTCGTTTTAGTTTGCCTTCTTTTTTAACGCGTTGATGGTGGTAACGTTCAAAAATATAAGGACCGCCCCCAACACACTCCTCCCTCTTTTCCCTTTTTATTTTCTCCTTCTCTCTGAAAATTAACCATCGTGTGCCAGATCTTTTTAAAATCAGAAAAAATACCGGCATGATATCGGTCCATTCGTGAAAAGGAAATGAGTTAGAAAAGTGATATTTGATGTGCTCTTTTAAAAGCAAAATTTTGACGAAGTCAATCGATGGGAAGTTTATACACTCGTGTTCACGTGAACACAATATGTAAAAAATGTAACAAACTCAATGGATGAAGCTTTGTGCAAAGTCTCATCATTTGCACCGTAGATCTCCATCAGATTTCGGACGCAATCGTCAGCAGTTCCGTACTTGCAGGCGGAACTCAAAAATACAGATCTACATAAATGAAGAGAGGTATGAGGCCATGACGCTAAAATTATAGATCGGCAGCAAGATGAGGATATTTCATTCATAAATTTTAAGAATGAATTGTTAACATCTGCAGTTCCACTATCCAAAAATTAGAAAACAGTTGAATATATAAAAAAAAATTTAAAAATAGGCATAAAACATAAAATAAGGCAAACATTTTTCATTCCACTTTGACATCGTAAGATACAATTCCGGAAGGAAGTGCGCATTTTACATCTTTTTATTTAACTTTGCCCGTTTCATATTTATAAATGTAAGATTTTAAAACCAATTTTATACTCACTTTCTCAAATGCTAATTCTTATTTTAATACCTGCGTCTACTCGATGTTGATACTCCATTGCAATATTTCCGTTACTTTATTACCGATTCATTAAATTACATTTTCGTTCCATGCACTATCAGTTACTGCATTTAAGAAAAAAATTAAAATGTTATATCGAACGCACACCATTGGAATCGATGCCATTCGTTGGAGCATTCGCTGCCGAAAAATAGGCTCGTTTCATGCGCACGTGACAGATGTCCAGCACGTCGCTCAGATTTAATTTTAGAATCCATTACACTTCTCGCAAGAGTAAAAAAAAAAGTGTAGAAGATATATCAGATAATTTTTGTTCAGTGGTCTCACATGAATGGAAATGCCGAAACATTACCAATTCAATCTTTTAAATGAAAGTAATGCTGTATTAATGAGTTTGATTCCATAAAAGATGTCCACTTAGAGTTAAAATTAGTTTTGTTTGTTATTGACAATATAAAGGAGGGGGGAATGAAATGGCAGTACTCAACAAGTCCGCTGTTATTTCAAAAAATAAAGATTGTGCCAAACTGGATGATGAAGGGTTTATAAATTTGAATGCCATAACACTCATAATAAGTAGTTTTCACGGCCACCGGCGTTTCAGTATCATCTTTGATGAGTTGATTAGACTGCATGCACAAGGAAGAATTGCACACTTATCAATAATAAAAGACATTAATTAAACGAAAATCCAATTCAAGATAGAGGAGAATTTCGTTCATGAAGTCTCACTATTTAGCTTAACTCTCTAGTTTAAAAAGTCCTTATAATAATAATAAAAATGCTTTAAAATACATTTTCGTTAATGTAATGGAAAATATAAAAAGATATCCTACAAAAACATGAACATTAATAACAAAATTGTAAAAGAATGACGCACAGACAAAAACATTCGAAGCTAATTGGGATTTTAATCATATTTTCAATGTTTAAAGAATTTGGGTGAATTTCTTGTTACAATATTTAAGCTTTTCTTTTCATATTACTTACTGTCTTCAGTGCTTTAAGCTATTGCGATTTTGTTTCAGCTCTATATTTTCGATAAAAAAAATATTTTGCTTCTCAGATTCAAAAATAAGAAGACTCAAATTTGATTAAAATAAATTTAAATCTTCTTATTTTTACTACTCGTTGCAACAAAAATGTTTCGTAAAATAATATATGTGTTACTTAAGTATTGTTTTAATCTGTTTCTCTTAAATTCACTTCCAGATAGTGACAATGAAATGAAATTAAAATTTAATTTCATTTAATTGATTAATTGAAAACTAAGCTTAGAAAATACAAGTTTTTCAAATCTGGTTATTGCATCAATGGATTTTGTACATACCGTCACTTGCACATGTTTCAAACAGGTGACATGATCTGGATACAAAAATGAATGATATACTACTATGCACGCACGCACGCACACACACACGCACACACACACACACACACATTACTAGCTGACCTGGCAAACGTTGTTCTGTCTTATAAATTATTTCTATTGAATATTTCGGTTGTTAACGAATGCATCGTAAGTATGTGGGAATGGGATCTACGACAGAAAGAGGAATGGAGCACTGTAGACGATGATCGCCGATAAAAACAAAAACAAAAAACTAACCATTCATTTTGTCAATACAATGTATTTTATTAACATAACGAACATATACATAGTTTGATCTCTTAAAAGTTAAACGTAAAGTGAAAAAAGTAATATATTTTTTTGTCCTAAAGTATAAAAATGAAATAAAGAAAATCAATATTCATTTCGATGAGCAATTGAGTGTACGATATTTTTTCTCAGTCCGTCTTTAGCCAACACAAATGAGCTCGATAGTTTGCCCACGCGAGAACATGCCACGTGTGAAAAACATGGTGTGGCCAAATCTAAGCCGCAATCGTTTGGTCTTGCGACTTATTGACTGTCACTGCGAATCTAATAGGAAATTGAACGCGTTTGAATTCGATTGACACCTCTGTGAGAATCATTGGAATTCGTGGCAGCAAAACATTTTCGGCTCGGAATTTACCATTCAAAATGGTGGCTTCGATAACGTTTTTCATCAGTTTTTTAATGACCAATCGCGTGTCATTGCACAGCCATGGTGGGTTCAAATTCCGAAGTAAAATAACCGGAGATCCAACTTTCAGTCGTAGAAGGTGTAGTGACATGCCTGGCAAATCTAGCGAGTTCAAAAACTCTGTTGGATAATTTACTGCTTCGTTAGCATCGCAAACTGTATCGATCAATTTGTATGATACCAAGTCGCCTGGCAACGACTGCTGTATCTTGAAGTTTAAATCGTCGACGTCCACATTTTTTTGCTGCCAAAATGGCCCTTTCTGCCAGTCACGCATGATTTATGTATTATGTGCGTATATCGGGAGATATGCGGTCAATGAGAGGATTTTGCGAATCAACTATAGTGCAGAAATTAGTAGGCAATTTCATGCATCCAGTATTTTATTACACAGCAACTTTCCATCGCCGATATCTAACAATTGGTCCGAGAATGTGTCAGCAGATGGATCTTGTAGCATTTGGAAGAGCGTGTTTATTTTTAGCTGGACTTTTTCAACATTACGTCACAGTGGCGATGGTTTCAAGCAAGCTTGATCTCATCAGCGTACGGTGAACGTGAATAGGAACACCCTAATTACCTAGCGTTATGAAAAATACTTTAGGACCATTTCACATACTTACCAAATACACATAAAAAATTTCAAAAAATCGGTCGAGCCGTTTCGGAGGAGTACGAACACAAACACCGTGACATGAGATATTTATATATTAGATTAATCATTTATCCAATTATTTTTAATAACAAATAATACTTTGGGCTACAGAGCATTAAAGCATTATACTAGTATCCAGAACAATCTCTGCACAAAATTTTAGAACCCTTTAAAAATCAGTAAGTGAATTAGAACAAATCCATTAAGAAATTCTATTTCCATAAATACAAATACTCTCCATAAAGTCAAGCTAAATAAAAGCAAATAATAAATAAATAATAATTAAATTAGTAGAAACTGAACCATTGATGTAGTTTTAAGTCATATTTCCGTTTAATTGTTGTTGTTTTTTTCGTCATAAAATTAAAAGAGAAATCAGATCAGTTCATTTTCGGAGAATATAACGAACGATGCGAAAAGACGAGCGTCTTCACAAAATAATGGACGATGGAATAATTCTCGAACTGCAAGGATCGATGCCGCCTCTATTAGCCGGGAAACTAAGCGCGCAGAATGAATTGGGTCCACACACAAAAAAAAGATAATTATTCTTTCTCACGTTAACTGTTAAAGAAAATTATCTCTTAAAATTTCGAGATGCTTGTTTAATGGCGGCGGTGCTAATGAACTCGATTCAAAAACAAGAACATAAACTCCCGCGATGCGATTTAATGAAAGACGCACGATTTAATATATCTCAGTTAAGTATTTACGCCCGAAAATTTAACGATCGATAGCAGGGAAAAGATTAGAAAAGGAATTTATAGTTGTCATGATTATGCAAAGAGAATAAACTTGAATAATACAGTTTTGAAAAATGCACTTTCATTAGTGTGCTGAGGAATAAAATTTATTTTATTTTAATTACTTTCTATTTTTTAGTTTCTTATATAAATACTATGGAAGCTTGAAATCAAAACTTTCCCAAATTCACTATCAGATGGCGCCACACTTATGGGACCAAAATGCAATTAAATTTACAGATGAACTAATGAACAATTCTAAAAGTATTAAAATAGTGTATTGTTATCGGAAATGTCACAAGTGCATGAAATTTCAAAATACTTTAACAATCGGAAATGAGAGGGGAAAAAATTCGATAATGAAAAGAGGCTAAGGGAAAGAAGAGATAAGAGAGGCTAAATAGAAGTGTTTAAACAAATCCGCAATAGCTCTCATTTTATGCTCCAACACAATACTCATGAAGAGTGAGGTATGAGATTAGACAATTATAAATAAATGTGGATCTCCTTCTAAGATTCCGATTGGGCAAATAATATTAGTTACATAGATTTTGACAGTTGCAAAACTCAAGCTGAGGCAAGACTGTGATTGCAGTATCATTTATATAGAAACAAGAAAACAAAATCAATGATTCGCTTTATTGTCTTCTTAAAATATTTTATGAATCAAATTCATTTTGCGGAATGTACGGGATAATAATAACAATAAATGCATAATACAGAGCTCAATTACATAAAAAGTACCGAAGAAATTCAATGCCATTTCATATATTCGTACTATTCAGAGCAAAATTTAGTTTAGTTTAGTTATATTAACGTCCCGTTTAAAGCAACACTAGGGCTATTTTGGGACGGACCTCGTAATTTTGAACCACGGTCAGATAACGAGGACGACACCTGAGCTGCCCCCCTCTCCACACCACACCAACGGGAGGACGTTTGACCCTGACGGATTTATCGTGCAATAGACCCTCTTACACGGCGGTTCTTTGGTGGAATGGGGTCTCGAACCTGAAACCCTACGGCTCACAATCCGAGACCTTACCACCAGGCCACCGCCGCCCCAATGAGAGTAAAGGGGAATAATAAGGAAAAAAATAAATAAGATTCACAGTTTCGATACCAGTAATGCTGCAGGCTGGGTATGGTCAATAGAATAGGCTTAAAACTAAATAGATAAATTTTACGCGATTGCCTGAAAAGGTCATTTTTGCTAAGAAATTTATTGAATAGATTTTCTTTTTTACATATTTCCAATTCATTCATTAAATTTACGATACAGGGTTTATTCTTTTATTTTATATTTTAGTTTGCAAATCATGTTACCTTTGAAGAGGTTGTATTCTGAAATGACTCCAGAATACATCTGTTGAGTGGGTACGGTTCTTTGACTCGGGTGAATTTTTCGCATTTACAAAATACACAAGACATTTTAAATAACCAAATAATAAAAATCAAGCGAAGAGAAATTCGCTTAATACACACAACTTATGTTGCAAAAAAATAAATTATAAACATTAAAAAAATAATGTGGCGGTTAAAAACGATTTGGGTTAAAATGTCAATACAGAAAAATGAACAAAATATCAGTAATGTAATGTCAAATAAACAAAATATCAAGAAACAAAACTTTTTTTTATGTTTATTTTACAATCTAAATCCCACTTACTCCTTCTGCATCTAATTGTGAAAAGGTAAGATATTTTATTTGTTTATTTATTTAATAAATCGATTTCCCTTGAGTCTAAATAGTACGAATAATAAATATTGTTGTATTTGGCCCATACTTTCTTTGTAACTGAATTCTAAACACCAATGATTTAATTATCATCTGTATATTATTAATTTAAAGCGATACAAAAGCCAGGCAGATTTCAGTTTCAATCATTTGATCCTTAGTCTCAGATAACAGATGCTTCAATTTACATCTTAAATTTCTACATAGTTCATGGCTCTGATTAATATGATAAACACTTGTTTTTCTTCAGCAAAATAGTATAAAAATATTCGAAGAAAATAAATGGCCATAAACATGCTTACCACACTATTCCATCGTATTCAAGTAAAATATGAATGCACTTACCTGAAATGAAATGAAAAAAATTAAGTACATAAGCCTATTTGGCATAAACAAAAATTTATTTCCTCTAAAAAATTTAATTTAATATTTATTTTTAATGTAAAAAATAAATGTTTATATAAAATATAACAATACAAAAATTATTTTTTTTTAAATTTTCTATAATTTATTAAAATTTTTTAAAAAATGTTTATTTTAAATGAACACTGCAAATAACAAATAAATAAAATAGTTTAATGTTTTTGTAATATTTTCATTCGATACGAAAAAATAGCCGTAATAATAACAAAATATTAAAGATGAAATAAATTTTCTACGCATGGAAACACAGTTTTTAATTAATAAAAATAAATTATTTAATTAATTTCAGAGAAACATAAAAACTATTCCTTGTCCTTCTTAGCAACTGCGAACTAAAATGTGAAGAACAGCGTAAAAAACGCCGAAAGTCCGCATCATTTTGAGCTACAATTTTTGTTAAAAATCGCTCATAGATAAGGGAGAGGTGGGAGCAGTAGAGCAGACTTCACAATTTTTTTTAATTCAATTCTTTAGACTTGCCAAGAGTGCAGTTTATAAAATTTAACAGTATGTTCTTTATTAAAAAAAAGTACCAAAACAGGAAAATACAAATAATTTATTGGCATAGTTAAAAATTCTAACATTTTTGTCCCACACCTCCCTTATATGAGGGAGGAATGGGACAAGGTTTGAGCAAATTAAAAGTAATAAATATTGTATTTTAACATCCTTTTCATTGAACGATTGATGGTTTTGGACATGTCAAACAAGAGTTGATTTTGAAATCCCCATTAGTGCTGTCACTTCTTGAAAACATTTATTTTCTTTTATAACTATTTCCATTGATTACAATAAGTTATTTTTTAATATATTTTCCTCTATCTGAATACTTTTTTTTTTCCATATTCGTGGCATTTTTATACAAAAAAAGTATAAAATTAGTAATTTTTTAAAAATTTAGGATGACAAAAGCTTTAATAAAAAACTTTCATAATTTAAATCTATTTTTTACATTACTTATTATAATGCTTATTACTTTATTATATGTACAGTAAAATTGACCTTAACTGAGATTATGTGGTAAGCATGGTTTTAGGTAGAAAATCATTTTTTATGTGAAACGATACAGGATGATCTATAGTATGTATTTATACTTTATATGATGCAGTAAGTGAGAATAACAAAACATGTTCAGAGATATTGGTGTTCTTAAATAAGTCTTGTTACATGTTCATTGGCCGCAATCATGAAAACTGTCTCGCAAATCGAAACTGGAATAATCTATACAGAAAGAAAAAAAAGGGGTGGGGTGGGGGTGGGGGGTAGAAAAGTCGGCAGTTTCCGCATTACATAATCGCGAATGGTCTTGTTTCGTTTTTTGAAACTATGATTACGATATTTTATTCTTGCAGTCTTTGGAGTTCGGCATTTTTAGATGGGAAAAAATAATTAAGAAACTTAAAATTCACGGCATTTTTCTTCCCTATTTATATGACAATTTTCAAATTCGCCTGCATTTTCCCGGTTTTTAAAGATTTTCAAATTTTCTGTGTTTTCCCGGTGGCGTGGAAACCCAGAGTATACTAATTTATATATTTTAATAAATTTAAAATCATCAACTTACTATTGCATTGTAACACCCGAAAACTAATTTTATTAAACAACACTAAGTAAAATTAAAAGCTTTAATCATTAGCATATTTATCTATTTAGAAAATGTATAGAAATGTAATCGAGCATATCCCATTCCTCCCTAACTGATACTGTGCCATTCCTCCCTCTGCAGAATTTTGCTTTAAAATGCATATCACATAAAGCATGCGACATTTACACTTAATTTGGTTTGTAAACAACAGAGAGACTCAACAATATTTAAGTTTATTATACAGTTAAAATATTTATATTTTACAAATAATAAGAAAGAAAAAAACATTCAGAAAATCTGTATTTGCTTTTGAGGCACAAAAATCAGGTTTTCTGATTTAAACACAAATAATATTATAGCTAGTATAACAATTAAGATCAAGCAAGGGGCTCTATCAAACACAGAAACTAGAAATAGATTCTAATCTTTTATTTAGATATAAATTCCAGCTATCCCACTCCTCCCAACTCTCCCCAATACATTCCCACCCTCCAAGGGATATAGTATATATCAAATGTAATAGCTCTAGGTCAAACGGCCTGGCTTATACAGCGCCAACACACACACTCTCATCTTCATTATTAATGAAGATATTATTCAGCTACCTGGTCCCCTCTGCAACTCACTGTGTTTTAAATTATATAGTTCAATGAACCCAATTAAATCTATTTCCTTATCTATTATGTAAATTTTCTGATGCTTGCATGCTTAAGGCTGATAAATCCATAGTTAAAAGAAGCATGATAGTCGGGAATAATTAAACAGGGAAAAACAAGCGGAATAAATCCCCCTCCCCCAGAAAAAAAAACCTTCTTGCACTCTCTAATAAAGAAGTTGTCCAAGAGAATGTCCCGTTTGCCGCTGGTGTGCAACAGTTACGAAATACTGAATTTAGGATTTTTACTGAATCTGCCGTGTGATCCTTGGAGAATTTTTTTTTTACGATTCATCCCTGGTATGCGATTAAATATAACTAAAAATAGAATTTATGTTTTAGACGCGTTTTATCCAACCGAACGAAGCCAAAATTTGAAATAAAATTACATTCGTAGTCTCAAAATCACGCACCAAATTTGATAAATTTAAGTCTTAACGTTTTTGAGTTATCGCATTTACATGCTTCTGAAAGTAGAGACCGACAGTCGTCCGATCCTTGGTTGGATTTGGTTCACAATTTGTTGTGGTGCCCACACTGCAAGTGATGAACTGTGTACAGAATTCGTATAGCTTAACTTATATTGGCAGAACAAATAGATTTTGCACAAAATTTGATAGAAATTTACGAATTTCGTGTAAAGATCATATACCAAATTTCATCCATGTAGCTCAGTGTTTTTGATTTATCTTTGTCACAGGCAATCAGGCATAATACCCACAATGTGTTTTTCGAATGAAGGGACGTCTGAAGGGCGAAGTTAGGTCAAAAACTCGAGTTCGAATTTTTTGATGATTACAATACTTTCCCTATGCCTCGTATATCAAAAGTCAGAAAGAGGCGACACATCTATTTCGAAGGACAATATCTCCAGGTGAAACTTCCGATAGATAATGGAAATGCGAAAGGGCACAACAAAACTTTAAAATTCTTCAGGATTTGATATTCAATCAAAGTTTCGCAAACGAAAAAAAGAAAAGAAAGAAAGGAGCCTCGCGGCTGCATATAATATTTAATAAGGTTTCAAGCAGAAACATACATCGATACTTTTTTACAGAGTGGCTTTAGCTTCCCAGAAAAATAAATTCGATCTTATGCAGGTGGAAGATGGTCTCTTTTCTTTTAAAGCTTAGATCCTCAAATGGAGATAAGTGCAACGAATGAGGCCAGCGAACCCCACCAAATCCGAATTTTCCAGAATACCAGAAATGCAAGGGAAGTAAGAATGATTGTTTTAGAATTCGATTTCGTAGAGGAATCCCATTCAAAACAGAAAAGTATTTTTTGGAATTAAATTTTTTCCCAACACAAACTACTTTATAAAATTTCAACGAACGGTTTTTAAGATACCCCCCCCCCCCCAAAAAAAAGCCAGCAGATACATAAATATAATTACCTATATTTCAACGAAATGCTTTGCAACTCTAAAATCCCAACACTTAATGCAAATGTGTTTCAAATTCATTTCATTCATTTATCACCATAAATACTGAAAAAGAACGATTTAAAATTATGGCAAATTCCTCCTCTTCAAATACCGAAACTGCGTTTTTCATTTCTTCTTCTTTTTGCATAATTGTTACATTTTACTTCTGCTCCTCCAAGTCGAGACAATACCACTGGGGGATTGGATCAGAGGTGATCGTTCTCCGATTCAGGTCTAAATTACGATCTGTGAATGAAATGTATAAATGAAGTTCGGCCCAAGAAATGGGCTGTAACGCATAAGTAGTTCGTGGCCCTAGTTGGCGCCACTGAAACAAGAGACAGTAAAATTCGGCTTAAAATCGCTGATTTTGTCAGAGGGCTTGTCTATGACAAGTTCCATATGATACACACACAAATTTATATATTTTTTTTACCCTTCTAGAATAAAGTGCAGGCAATAAAACAGCCGAAGTGTACATAAGATAGAACTTGCAGACATTAACAACATACAGGCAAGCAGCAAACATTATTAAACGAATAAATTGCAGTGGAATCTCACTGAAAGAATATAATTTGTCATCGAATCGATCATAATGTGAAACACTCATTAGGTGAAACGATTTTTTCATTAGAATCTATGTAATTAGGACAATGAGAAAAAATTTGGAAAAAATACTCAAACAAATTTATAATAATACAATTTATTATTTACAGTGCATGTTTATTTTATAAGTATTGTCTAAAAGACATTTGTCTTAGACTATGCTTCACAATTTGGCGAAAATGAGAAAAAAATTACCATAAAATGAATTTAAAGCATATATAGATACTGCCTTCTTCACTTCTTAACATATGGTGCAATAATGTATCATGCTTTCAGCATCTCTCTCATTTCACTGGTAGACCGTTGCTTTGCGCCTATTATTTCTTTCTCTCCTGACCAAATCTCCTCCGCAGCTTTCTGCTGTGACACAGAATGTAGAGCCATAAACTAGTCGATAGTTCTGATTATGTTCTTCCACCAGCTTATCGATGTCGTTTGCTATCTACCTCCCTCAAAATCTTGACCAAAACTTCTTCCATATATATAGTTATGCATAAGGGTTTTCTTCAAAGAAGTATTCAACACAAACTGAGCCAGGCCAATCCAACATGCGACGCACGATATCTCCTGGGCTCTTGTTCTGCGGAACTTGACTCGTTCAGCGATTCACTTTTTTACATTTGGTTTTACTCGTTAAAAGAGGTTTGACTGTATTAACAGCGTTCCGGTAGCAAATCACAGCTGGTTATAAAGCGCACCGACTGTAGCTTTCGATAGAATTCTGCAAAGAGAGAACTGAGACAATTCGATATCGCTCTTTTATGTTTTTATAGTGCCCGTGACTTATTATCGATATTATTTGGAGAATTTCCGAATCTAAAATCTGAATACAGATATCGCCAAATTTGTTGTGTTTTCGAGACTCTTCCATTTTTGTTACTAAATTCGTCGCGAACGTAATGGATCACTGACCTGTTAACTCTTCAGCATCCATTAAAATATCTACAAAACTCTCTTCCTTTCTATGGGACTAGCAACGCAGAGAGGCAATTTAACAGATTCCTTACACTACCCCCTCCCTCCGCCTCCTTCATAAACTACATATAAATACAAATTAGATCAGTAGCAATGTACAGAAGGAAAAAAGGTCCGATAACAAAATTTCCTTATTTTATCTTTTGCTTATTTTATCTTCACAGTTCCAGAGTGCTCAGCTGCCTGAGACAGTTAATGTCACAAGAGTGACTACAATATTATCGCTCGTTATAAATGTCTCAAGAGTGACTAAAACTGGAAAATGATGGCAGTGCTATAGACTTTAGTTCGTCGCGTCATGTCATGGAAAAATATTCAGAACGTAAACTATCTATTTGCGGATTATTCTTATAAGCACGATCTTTGATGCAACCTCACAAGAAATAGCTTGACTAATCCAAAAATTCGCTGTTGTAGGTTAAAAATACAACAGTACAATTTCGTAATTTATCTTCCATTAATTAACAAATAATTGAAATTAACAATTAATTAACAAATAACACTGGCATATTGAGCAGCTGCATCGCGGATTGTGTTTTCTGTGGATAACATCGCAGTAATAGTACGATCTTGGCTCGATGAATACTCTTAACAACGCTTCTATATGAGCAGGAATATTTCCAACATTTACGTCGTAAAGCCTGATCAGAACTTTATAAAGAACGTTTGTAAGAAATGGAAAAACACATTCGTTAGTAGTTTCCAGTATCCTCCTCATCTTAAAAGGGCCCCTCAACTTTGTTTATCCAATGCCCGGGATCCCTAAGACATAAAAGCACTCAGACATCCAGCAAAATCCATGTCTAATCGCATAATAGTTATCACTGCAACTAAAGCGGATGGCATGCAAGATTCGAATTTATTCGACACTGCCTCCCTAAATAACACGAAGCTACAGTAACACAAAGTAAATGTTTATTTGCACTTTGCGTGCAGGATTATAAGTAATATATATCTCAAATATTTCATTGTATTTCAGTATTAAATATAGAATATCTTACGACTGGGTGTCGGAGTATTTGTTTCCTGCTTCTGAATCTATCTGAAAGATTCATTATTCAATAATCAATTCGCGGAACATCTAGAAAAATCTCAAAATTCTCTAAAGCATGCAATCTATTAATTCTATGCGACAAGTGAATTATTTAACAAACATGTATTGCAAGACTGTAAAGCCAAATAAGCTGGACCGATTTTACAGTGAAGGATTCAAAAAAAGAAATAGATACAACAATGAAATAATTTTACTTAAGCGAACTTAGCACAAGTGTTCATTGGACTTATGATATTATTCAACGTATTATTGTATATATTTAATTATAAATTTAATGAAATGGTGGTTCATAAGTTCTTTTTCATTGTCATAAGACAGTTCTTTTCCATTTGTTCAGTTAAAATGTTACGTTAATTTAAAAACATATTTTTATTAAATTTTATACTTGAATGTGCATGTGAATATGTATTCACGAGAGGTGGGTATTTTTAAGCCTTCGGGGCATCAGGTATCTTAGCAACAATCCTGTAAACAAGATAAAGCTGAAATAAATACTCCACCCCGGGCGTCATTTCCTCTTGTTATACCTGCTGATGCACAAAAATCTGTGAAGAAAAGGTGAAATCTTCAATTTTTTTTCTTATCGTAATAACGTACTGCATTATTAACGAGGTGTAAAAAGTTTTTTAAACATTTGGAGTTACAGATGTTCTTGACAACCGGGATACTTTGGGGCAGAGAGAAAATAATTTTTCCTCTCCGAATCCTTGTGTCCTCGGGATATTTTTCATGCATTTTAGTTACCATCTCAAAAACAGAAATTTCAAATCAATACTTCATTCAAACTATCCTAGGGGAACCTTATCGTAAATCAGGTAGTTGTTTCAGTCTTTCCTCGAAAAATGCAATATTTTTGAGGGAAGGGTGAGGATGGGGAGGGATTCCCTGTACCTATTCTCTTCGGTCAGAAACCTGCCGTTTATTATATGATATTTGCACTACGGTTATCAAAGGTTGAATCAACTAAACTTAATTTTCATTTTATATAATTAATTCTGATATTATTCAATATTCTCATGCTTCTACTGTCATGCTACTTAATGTCGATGCTGTTGTTCCTTAAATAGTTAATCATACCATACGGAGTAACCTTTGTGGCTATAAAATTAATTATATATGCAGATCCATTTTTGTATGTTAAGTCAGCAGATTTTACTCTTCTGCTGTCTTGTGAGTAAAAAGGCAGTTTATACTGTAGGCCTATGTGAAAAGGAAACTTTTGAGGAAGTAGAACTGAGTTCAAGCACAGTAGTTTAATATGTTAATCGACAGGACGTGAAATAGCAGCATCCCGGGTCCCTCTATTCGAAAGATGATCCCAGGCATGGAAGTCGAAAAAGTAAGGAACTTCTTTCTAACGAAGAAGAATTCTTACTCAGAGACAGGATAGAGAAAGTGGAGGAGGGACTATTAAAGCTGCAAGGTTTCACAACAATTGTTGAAGTCTAAACAGGCCACCAAAAATAAAAGCTGAGTCAGGCTTTCGAAGTGGATAGAGCTATCCTTAAACAAATGTTTGGTTATATGTCAAAAAAAAAAAAAAAAACCTTTCTCTGTTAATACGAAGTTCTCAATTTGGATGGAAAGTCCGCAAACATCCTCCGTACATCACCTACTGTACATCTTTCCAAGTGACTCCTAAATTTTATGGTCATAACAAACCAAATCTACACGGTAAACATTTCAGGAGAAACAAAGCAGAAAGTTACTATTCCAAAAAACTATGTATCTGCCAGTGAAAACGAATCTCTAGGCTGAACAACAACACGGCAGCGTTTTAGGTTCGATTTCACTGACTTGTCTTCTTCAACATTGGGGAAAGGAAGAGTAACAATTTTTGTACCACAAGTTTACAGGAAGATAACAATTGCATGCCACATCGCGTACATGTACGCGGTAGTAACATTTCCCAGACGGACCGTCGCACACATGTGCGATGGGCAGTTGAATCTTCATAACCACTTCGCACTATATTGAGACACAAAAATGTATTTTATATAAGTGTCTGATGCTTGTGGTTTGCAGGAAAACATCTTTTTAAGTGTGGTTTTCGCAATATGTATTATATATATTTATATATATACTAGTACCAAAAAATATGCTAAAAACTGGTAAAACAAAAGCAATTTAATCAAATCATACATCACATAAAATATTTGATGTCAAATTAATACAAATTGGAAAAAAAACATTTACAATATTATGTCTTGCTGGAAAATATTATCTACTTGACCTTAACATGCAATGCGTTAAAAACATATTGATGCTAAAATTAATAAGTAACGAATTAGAGCAACGTTCTAACAAAATTCAACGAACACTTTAAGCGTCATGTTCAATATTTGTTGCGAAAGAATTATCAAGTCGGACATATTATAGCTGTATAGCAACCTGAAGAAGTTAATTTATTCAGCAGCTATTCATAAACATGCAGAAAGAAAGGAAGAAATGCGTCTTTAACAGAATGAATACACGCAAGGATTTATTGTCCACAGATTTCTTTGTTTCTATGTTCCGTATTCTGACTGCATTCAGCTGATGCTTATGGATATCATCAGTCTCCGTTTTCACCTATTCAGTTTATATTTAAATCGTAAAGCTAAAGCACCACGTCTGCAAACTGATTACTACATTCCGCTATTTGCAGCGAGATATCTTTACAAGGCATTCATTATTTGGACTTCGTTCCATCGCGTTTCGAAATGCCTACCATGCAAATAAAGAGTTCAGTTAAATGAGTATGATTTCGTGAAAAGAAAAAAAAGGAAGAAAGAGAATGAAATGCACCACAATACAGACCACCTCCATTCAATTGGAAGCAAGATACTTTTACGATCACCAGTCCAAGCAGAAATACTTGAAAGGGCACACAGATTGAAGAAACAATAGGAAATAAATTAATAAAAAAATCATGCAATTTCTAAACTTTTTACATTTGCTCAACTTTTTTAAAAAAAACTTTGATAGCATATTTCAACTTTCAGATTTAAATCATTTTTGTTAATCGACTAAAAAATACTTTAAATAAAAATTAAATTTTTTAATTATTTTAAACAGCATCATCATTTTATCAATTTTTGACATCATTTACATCAACTTATAAATTATCTTGACTCTTCAGCTTTTAAATAATATAAGAATTGCTTAAATATTAAGTAATAAAATTCTTGTTCTTTCAACATCCATTGAAATTCTAAAAACACAATGCAAGTAAACACTTATGAACTGATGAGTGCTTTCATTAATCATACGATCTAAGTAACTTCCATATAATTTTAAATACCCCAGATATTCTAGCATTTTCGTGGTTAGTAGAAAAAAAAGTTCAAAACAAAATGTAAATAATGAATGAGTTATACATTTCTTAAATGATTCCAAAAAAATTAGGAGGTAGGAATAATTGGAATAATTGAATGCAAAACAATGTTGGGATTAGAAATTAACTATTTCGTATTTTTTGATCGATTTAAAATTCTAAAGTAAAATACTGAATAAAATTTCAATCGAAAATAAACTGACATTTAGATCTAGGTAAGCATTTTGGCAATGCGAGAGGGGGAGGGAGGAAGAGTGGTCTTCAAAGTAAAGAATGGCATCAGTTCCAGAGTAGAAAACTGCCTCATTGCAAGACGAGCCTCACTTAAAATGTCTAAGAAAAACGAATACTTCTGAAAGACCGCAATTTCACTTTTGAAGGCTTTTAGCATCAGCAAGTCAAATCCAAACATTTTTAACAATGGTTCTTGAGGCCAAATATTTTTGAACCAAAATTCGACACACCACCAAATCTCCGAAAACTACTTGACTATTTGCTACAACGGTTTGTTTTAAAATTCTGTGCGAAAGAATTAGATAGTTCTTTTAAGGCCACGTACGGTAAAATAGGGCTTGTCTCGTTTCGGCTCCGAAAATGCTCATAAAATCATTTTAAATCCCCCGAAAGCATTTAAATCCGTGCTATTTCGAGTAAATGCTTTCGCACTAAGGGATAAGGACACATAACGCAAGTTCTAAACGAAAACAACTCAGTTAAAGGAGGGAAGGCGATAGACAAAATTTTGATAGTTATTCCCAAGAAAAGTTAAAATGTGACGGACGGGAACTTCTGAATAGAAAATTCGCTTATGGAAAACTACGGCAGAATGATACCGCCATGCATTAGAAGATAATTCAGATTTAATTCCTAAACATTACAATCTATAAATACCCCACCCCCTCCTGAAATTTTGATTATATCAGGGAAATGAGATACCAATGCAGACACAATTCAAACGAAATATACTGCTCAAAAACATTTTAAGAGAATGTAAAAATCCTTTTTGTGCAATAATTGTTTTAGAAGATAAGGCCATCCATTTCCATAATGAAGTCGTAGTGATTACTCATTTGACGACGGTTGAGCCTGTTTTTGCGTTACATTAAATTTTCTTTTGACTTATATTTCGTGATTTCTTTTACATCTTGCTTCATCTGATTGAATGGCCAGCCTTCTCCAGGCTATTTCTAATAATATTTTGCAGCTCTAGTCATTAACGAAGCTTTGAATTAAATGCAGCTGTAAAGAAACATCAGTCCGAAACGTTCGGCTAAAAACTTGTTTAAGTTTGACTTGCCGTTCGACAATAAGTAGAAGAGCGATTTCTGTGCTACGTACGTTAGCATTTGACATAGAGGGATTAATATTAAACACTGGCATCAGAGCAGCAGATGACAGTGGAAGAAGATTCTTCTATTAAGCATGTATAGTAAAATCGTCCAATGCTTCCTCTTAAACAAAAGTCGCAAAATATTCCACAAGGACTGCTGACAACTTGATTTTTTCCATACGCCATTCTTGTCAGTTATTTAGGCAGCTTCGGGTGACCTGTTTTATCCATCATAAATATATGTCACTTAATCACGATAACTGCGTTTGCACTTAATTTGAAAAATCGACATTTTTAAACTGTCGTTTACTTTTCTGATCTCTTAATCAGAGGGAGTGCTTCAGCCGACTCTCTAATAAAGGTGTTAAATTTCTCCCCATCCCTCGCGTAACACTGTAGACCTTGGGTAAAGGCGTGAATGGCAGAGGTGCTCAGATTTTTATTTTCAGAGCCTGAAAACGATTGTCTGGATTTCCTAATGTAATAAGAAAAAACGGTATTTGTGCATTAGTTACATGGCATTGGCGAGCAATAATTAAGATATGTGGATCTTCAGCATAAATCTAGAAGCGATTAAAATTAAGGCGATTTTTTTTGTCGATTAATCGCTTACGTGTCTTGAGAGATTCTTCACACTGCCATTGAAAACACTACGATGAGCTTTCAACACGTCATTGATGTCAATGGAGCACACGCTGAGTACATTCAATAATTGAATACATTTTAATGATTCTGACAGATTTTTTGTCCTTTTTAGGGGCCAAAATTCTTCCTGGTGGTCAAAATTTCAATTATTTTTTTATTGCAGATGTCTTTTCTCCATGGTCTATACAACGTATATATCAAGTTTCATAAAAATCCGATGGGCAGAATGGATTTTAAAAGTTTGAATAGGGTCACTTTAATTATAACCACCTTGTATTTTCTTTAACGTCGATTTTTTATAACATTTTTTTTTTTTTTTGTCCTTCTTCAGGCTTTTTTTTTTTTTTTTTCAGAAATTTTTTTTCTTCCATAATCCGCATAACGTATATACCAAGTTTCATCAAAATGCGAGAGGCAGAACGAGTTCTAGAGCGGTCTGAATAGAGTTACTTTAATTATAATCATCCTGTAGCTTAAAAATATATAGTTCCTGAATTAAAGAGTAAGCTGCATTTTTCTATGCACTCTTTAAATATTGGGATTCGATAGATAAGTAACATGACATGTCTCTCTTTTTTTTTTTCCCACAATGCGAAGCAGTTAAACAACTACATAATATTTCTAAATAAATAGAAATCTAACTCAGGAACAGCAAAACAAATTGAGAAATTTTTATATCAAATTTGAACAAAAAAATATGCATTAGAATTGAATTTATGAGGTTTTCATTAGAAAATTTTAGCAAAGGTAAGAATATGAGAAAATAGTTTTCAAAGATGTAAAATAGCATTAAATCGTATAAAAATGCAAATATAAAAATCAGTGCAACTTCCCAAAAAATGACTTGAAAACAAAATTTAAATGGTTTATTAAAGAAAATCCATCAAACATTAAGAACATTAAATTTTAAAATTTCCTATTTTCGCAAAAAAAAAAAAAAAATAAAAAAAAAGGATTCTTAACATAATTTGATGAGAAGTTCTTTTCCACTGGCCTTAAAAGAAACGGCTCATTTAAACGCACCCAAGAGATAATTCGGTACGAATGGTTATATTTCGGTAATCGCATCTTGCCATCCTGAATCATATTCACAACTGTTTTTCTTCGTTAGCGAAGTAATGCCGCAGAGCCATACACAATAAGCTCCATCAGGATACAGAGCGCCTACAGTTCCACTTCAACGGATAATTTACTTCTCCATTAAGAATGGCTTCAATCTGCGAGGAATCTATTTTCTTTTTTTCTAAGACGATCCGACTTTATTAAGTGTCGGCCGATCGTCTCTCAATTACAGAAAACGAAGATCGATCGGCCAGATTTTCCTCTTGTTATAAGAAACCGACTTTCGCTTTAGAAATCAATTGTCGGTTATAGATGAAGCGGGCAACATTTCAATCCATTTTTTAAAGATTTTTCTTCCATTTAGCTTTCTTTATTTCATGCTGGTCAAGTTGGAATTTGAAATAGTTTTTCCACTCACTTTCTCGAGTGCTAGAATTAAGACATTTTATACGCTAGAGTGGTTTCGATAACAGTCTAAGATTTTAATAATGTCAAATCCTAATTATCATTTCATTGATTGACTTCAGTAAACCTTGACAAGTTCACTTTGCAAGTGACAATAGTTGGTTGTGAAGATGAGAAGAACAAAAACGGATCACCAGGTTTCCACAGTATTCAAAATAAGACACAAAACAGCTAAAAAAAAAGCAATTAAAATGCTAAAATATAATTTTTAAATACAACAATAAAAGTGTGTCTTTAAATACAGTTTTTATTAAATGTATTTAAAATTTATTCTAGGATCTAAGGTCATTCAAAGAAGAGGCTTTCTAATGACTAAGTAAGGTTAAAAAAATAATTAGCTAGTGGAAAAACAGCATCTTAACACTGATATTAACATAATTCGAATATGTCAGGCATAGTAATATTTCAAATAAGACATACGCCCTATTTTGAACATCATTCCAGCCAAACAAAGTGTTTTCTAATGTATTCACACAACATGACGGGTTATGCACATAAAGTACATTCATAGCAGCAATATTTATATAGTAGCAGCTAAGAGTCAACATGTTGATGAATTTCATCCACCAGTTTCTCAAAGCGTTCATGTATACTTGAATGTACAGCCAATAGGTGAGTTAACCTTTTGATGGCTTCGGTTCAAAATCTGTAACACATAATTCTGATAGTAAAACTAGATGCAGCATTCTATCCATTCAGCAAGTTACGTTTTTTGGTTACTACATTCACGTGCATACGGCCGGAGCAAACTAGCTCGCAGACGTATTTTGCCTGACAGAATTCCCTCATTTTAGAATTTACAAAGAATAAAAAATTTAAGTTTCAAGTAAAAAATAACGACAGCATATCAAATTTCAACCATTTAGATTCTACTGTTTTTGACTCATCCTATTCGCGTACAAAAGAATCTAGAGACAGAGTGTACAAAAGAATCAAACAATTCTAAAAAGGATTGTTTTTCCCTCAGAGATTTATCTTAGGGAGGTCTAAACAATTTCTCAAAATATCGAAGAAACCTGTAAAATATTTTGTTACGCATCGCATACGAGAAGCATCTGATATGTTATTGGGATCGCGTAAAACTCGAATAGTAATACGTTATCTTATTAGAGAAAGAAACTGCACAAAGGATGCAGTGGAAGGGGGGGGGGATCAGAATTCAGCGATAAAATAACGCATCATGTTTAATAATGTGAATTATGGTGTCCAAATTTAATCGAAGCAGTGGCTACAGAAAACATTCCTTCAGAAATTGGTAATTAGTTTCAGGGGAAAAAAGCCGACTTTTTTTCTTCCAGCTAAAAAGCAAAATGAACAAAGAATCAAACTAAATTGAGATGGGCGAAATTAGATTTGTATTTTCTTGAAGCAACGACGCTTTGGAGTTAAAATAAATAACGGAAAATAAAAATTTTCAAACTTTCTTAATTTTTTATTTTAGTAAGATTAATTGTTCTATTTAGTGAATTATTTTAAATGAATATATCTTCCACTTTGAGCAAAGCTCATGGAACGCGGGCGAAAGAAATTTGAAAGTGGGCGATTCGAACCTCGGCTTTATATTGTCACTCATGGCAGATCCAGGGGGAAAAATTATTGGATCTATGTATTTTTTTCTGTTTTGTTTGTTTGTGTGTGTGTGTGTGTGTGTGCAAACCCTGATACTTTCTACTCAGTGGAAATAACAAAACTTCAATGAAACTTCAGAAAAACCGGTAACTTCTAGAAATCGGCACGTCTAAGCTCGATTATCTTTAAATATTCGATACATTGCTCTTAGAATAACATCTAGTTTTCATTCAGTAGATTTATGCTCATACTGAAACGCTCAATGGATTATGTGTAGTCCACAAGTAACTAGAGCCCACAATTTTACAGTTATTTTCACACGGTTCTTCTTCGACGTGTTTTAAAAAATGTTAATTTTCATTTGGTCCTTCTGTACTAATTTGTATAAATGTCTGTGTAAATCCAACTTGATATAACTTCTTTAAAATTCTCAAACATTGAGTGGCATGCCTTAAAAATATTGATTTCCAATATCTTGTGGATATTCTATTGATTGACTCACGCCAATAACTTACAGTAAAATCCATTTGGTATTTTTGTGAAGTGTGGTTCAAAGCTTTGTCAAAGCATATTACATTTTTTTTAATTATTATTTAAAGAGTTCTTGAGAGATAATTGAAAAACGGAGCTAGTCCGTAACAAATAATGGACGACACTTTTGTACGAACTAAAGTATATTTTTTGATTATTTCAATATCAATGAACATATGTGAATATGTTCACTGATGAACTCCGATATATCGTCTATACTACTATTATAAATGTGAAAGTTTGGATGGATGGATGCTTGTTAGTCAATCACGCCAGAATGGCTGAACGGAATTGGATGAAATTTAGCACAGAGATAGATTATAGCCTGGAATAGGACATAGGCTACTATTCATTCCGGTTAATTGAGTGGTTAATTTTTTATTAATTAAAAACGAACTTTTCTGCCAGATCTTTCCCGCCAAATGAGTAAGGCTACAGTTGTTTTTTTCCATGCTAAAGAGATTAGGCTTAACATGTTTTCGCCCGATTATTTCAAACGATTCTGTTTATTTTTTCAGTGTTTGATGCATTTAAAATTATACATTGTTAATTAATCATTTTTTCGGATTCATTCTGAAGTTCTTTTAAATTAAAATAAAACAGAATAAAGGAAATAAAAAATTTCTAACCTGCATGGCGTTACCCCAACTGCGTAGAAAATTCACACATGCGCAGTGTGTTCTGATTGCTGACAACTGTGTTTCCATTTTAATTAAAAATTTAAAAATTATGTGTATCATACTGTCTCAATCGATAAATAAAATAGATTTGACTTGATTTTAAAGAAATACGAATTTGATTTACTGTTTTGTTTTATTTCAGGTACACACTGTAAATAAATTACACTTAGGTAAGTTGTGTGCTTTTGTAATTAAATTTATTTATATTAGTTATATATTTTTCGTATATGCGTATAGTCTTAAGTACAGCGTTCGCTTTTTAGGTTAGTTTTAATTTTATTGATTTATTATTATTTGACAGTTTTTCGAAACGCCCGGAAAACGCAAATCTAATCTTTCGAAGAGAAGTAATAAAGCTCGGGCTATGAAAGTAGCTAGAAGACCTGTTTGCAATTTTAGTGAGCACTTGCGGACTGTCAAACCCCCTAATGCTGTGGGATAAATACAAGGACGCTTTATCAGAAGATATCGTGCATAGGCTGGATGGCACACCCAATGACCTAATCATTAACGGAACTTTGGTACTGATTGAGGATAAAATGATTTCCATATCTGGAAAATGCCTCGCTGATTTCGGCCTACCCCCACCGCAGCGAAGAAGGGAATTATCAAGCAAAGTTGTGAAGAAACTAAACTGAACTCAATGAAATGACACCAAGATGACTTCCCGAGCAGTGTCAAGTCTACGAAACGATTCTGCGCCGAATAAATAAAGGAGAGGAGGGGTTATTCTTTCTAGACGCACCAGGGAGTATGGGTAAGACGTTTGTGCTGAATCTTCTGCTAGCTAAACTCCGCAAGGACCGCAATATAGCTCTGGATGTAGCTTCCTCGGGCAAATCTTCTGTTTTCAAATTGACGCTTAATCTTGCAATCGAAAATACCCAACATGCAACATCAACAAAAACAGTGGCCGGAAATTTCTTGATTATATCATATCAGCATCATAATGATACGGTTTGATAACATTTTACATTTGGATCAGAACGTCAGTTCTCATATATACACATCAAAATTTCAACGCGAACGGAGTCGCGGGTAATAGCTAGTTGAATATATTAGAGGACAAATGTGACGCAACCAGTTTAAATGCCCATAAAAGTTCAGCTTTAAATGATTGCTTTTTCGTTCGAAATCGTCTTATATTCGGGCATCCAATTTGACATTTTCGGACTGTCATTTTCTTCTGTATTTCTTTTAGATATAAAGTCCAATATCAGTTATGACTTTTTTAAGCTGGCATGTTTTCCTATTTTGGCATGACTAATAAATGTCTGTTTTCTCACATTACTTAAACTTATTATCTTTTTAAAAAGCGAGAAGAACACAGCAAACGGATTTTGAGCAACTTCTCCAATCCATTCGGCAAAGTTAGTTCAGATTCATCCGATATGTATTAAAAACGGATTAAACCGCTGAACGCTCCTGGCTTAAAAAAATTCTCTAACCTACTCTGAATAAGTTCATAATTTGTTAAATAATAAACAAATCATTCAATAAACTCACGCGTAAGTGACTTATCACCAACGCGATGCTTCCGTAGATTGGATGTTGCTATTCCCGTTAGAGGAATGTATTCTAATCTCTCATGCTGTCTCATTTGCCGCAATCCGGGAATCTGACTCTGAAATCGAAATTAGACTGATCTATACAGAAAAAAAGTTAAGCTAGCTAATAGAAAAAGGACAAGTTTCCACGATTACACAGTTTCGTTTTTGGTGCTCTGGCTTCGATCTTTTATTCTTGAAATGTTCAGAGATCGGCATTTTGTAGATGGAACTTGAAAATTTTCAAATTTTCCTGCCTTTTCCTCGGTTTTTTTTAGATGATTTTTAATTTATATGTACTTTTCCGTATTCCCGGTTCACCCGGTGCCGTGTCACCCTGCATTCAGGAAATGTAGTGGTAATAAACGCGAGTTTTCTTCTTGAAGTTTTTATTTCCTATATTTATTTATTTAAATTCCCTGCTCGCACCAAAAAAGTTTTAGAACTATGATAAAACTTGAGGATCCAGTTTAAAAAGCGAAATCAGTACACTGGAATAAACACATAAAGCAAATACAAATTGGATAGAAATATATTCAATATTTCTATCCGATTCTTATTTTTTGTTCGGTGACATTTTTGAATATCAATGCTGTTAAAAATAGAAACGTAGTTTAATCGATTCTGTCTATAAGTTTATTTTTCACTAGCGTAAAATCATTTCAACGCACGAACTCTACTGCTTTTTTTTTTCCATCATTTCGCTGCATTCGTTCTCAAGAATCGATAGAAATCTGCAAATAAAAAGCAAAATATTCTCTCGCAAACTTGGGAGTGACGTCCCGTCGCTTAAAATTCCAAAGTCTTTAAAATAAAACAATATAGTAAATGATTAAGCTTTTATTTTCAAAATGCTTCTTAATATAACCCGTTAAAAAATGAGTTATTTAAAAGGATCTTGAAAAAGATGAAGGAAGACACTTTATACTATTTGTTAAAAATTATAGCCAGGGGGGGGGGATTAATTTGCCAACGAATGTGCCGAATGTGCCAACATTTTTCAGAGGAAAAATCTTTCTATTACAACTTCTATATTCTAAGAAAAAAAAAGTAATAAACTATATAATTCCGTTTTTTAAGATTTAAATCGCCATTTATTACTTTATTTACAATTGAAATTGTGAATTTTAATAGCTTTTCATATTCTAAGTGGATAAATTTTATTTTAGAACGAAACAAAGTTTTTGTTAGCCTTCAATCCAGTTGGTTTCCTTATCCTGGTTTAAAATTGAACCAATTAAATGCGTATCGCTCACTCAAGTTTCAATGCCTTCTTCAATGAAGCATTAGAAAATAGAGCAATTTAAGCCAACCTAGAGAACAAGCTTTAGAACAATTTCTACACTTTTAATGATTAAAAAAAATTATTATCGTAAAAGAAACTATACAAAAAAAACGTGAATTAAAAATAAATAAAATTGCAGATCAATTTTACACCGTCACAATAAAATAGAGATAAAATCTGAAATGTATGCATATTTATTATCTGAAAGACAGTGTTATTTCATTTCATTTTTCTGTTACTATCACTAAACACAGTATCGATTCTTTTCATATCATTAAGAAACTGCAAACATTAGTTTTTCTTTCTTCCTTTTTGCAAACAAAACCAATTATATATACAGATTTGTTCGAAATTCCCTACATTTCTGAACCAAAAGGGGAAAAAAATAGAGGGAGAAAGGAATAAAAAAAAAACTTTAAGAACGATAAGAAAATATTCCATATTCTTTAAGACGGATAGCGGAAACCTCTACTTCAGAGTATTCTAACATGAAACAGCGTTTTGGGTTATTTCAAAATGCTTTTCAATTTAGATTCCGAATCACGGTGGATGTTCTTTTAGCGTGAGTCGCAGCAGTCTGTTTGTGTTATGTTGCAATTTGGCAGACCTAAACAAATATCAGGACGGGCATTTGCGCTTCGCCATCAGCGGGACAAAGAACGATCAAGCCACAAATAACAGATATTTTCTAGACAATTCCTGCCGGCAGGTTCACAATAACAATGCGGTAAATTACAGTACGGGCGGAATTTTCGCGAGAGTGATTGTTCAGAAAAACTCATTTCACTCGAGGAGAAAATAAAATTTCATATACGGCGGCGGCACTTCTCTTCTGCTAGCATTATACTCTCTCCGTATCACAAAGACGCAGCAGAAACTTTTTTTTTTCAAGATGTTTGAATTTCCTTTTCTAATATTGCGTTTTGTTTGCCTGAATACTTCAATTACATTTACTGAACTGCTTAAGACTGAATTCCGAGATTTCGAACCAGGGCGAAATAACGGAGAAGAGAATCCTTACTTTCTCTTCTCCCACTTGTCATCGATGTCTGGCGAAACTCGCAATTTTCGAAATGTTAACGCTTCGAAATATATTATCCACAAAAACCAATCTTTCACCACTCAAAAGTTTAAAAACATTCGCTTCCTAATTATGCCTATTTTATTCTCAAGTATGGAAATAAAATAGGCATATTGTTTTTTAAGGTTGTATTGAAATTCAAACGAATGTCATGATTTCATTTAATCTGAATTTCAAATGATTTAAATAATTAATTAAGGTTAATCAATTCATTAAACATCATGATAAATAAAAATTTCTTAGGACATTCGATCTAATGCAGAATTATAATAAAATGAACGTAATATTTTTAGGCTAGTATTCAGACTTACAGAATGCAGTGAATGGTATCGCTTATCAAATGAAGGACGAATCAAACCTTGAATGAAACGAGACGACGGTTCGCATCCTAAAACATTCCTATCGCAGGCATTCAGAAACACTCAAATCCTACAGAAGAAGAAACCACTGAAATTCAAGAATTTAGTAGTGTGCGAGTTTCAAGGGCACGAAGTTGCTCACACATAGGACAATTCATAATCCGAGCTGAATAAGGAAATACGTAATGGAACGTTAAATTGTATTAAAAATGATTAGAATTTGCAAACAAATGACGCTATTCATAAGAGACAAATCCGTAAGAGGGTACCTGTTGAAAACAAGATTCCTCATTTTGAATATCTCTTCTTGACATATTTTTATTGAACTCATCTTTGTTTTTTGTTTTTTAATTTATAATTCGATTTTATATTTGATCTCTGACGTGCCGAGTTTTTAAATTTGTGCATTTGAGTAATTTTGAAAATAATACACTCTTTTAACACTTCCAAACTTATTTTAGTAAGTCCAGTGATTTAATTAAATTTCGATCCCATTTGTGTAGCGCCATCTAGTTGTGAAATTGAAAAAAAATAACACAGTTGCATGTTGCAAAGTTTCATTATTGCAGTTTTAAACATGAAAAAAACAAATTAAAAGCTAAATAAAACGTAACACAACTTTAAAAAAAATTTCATTGATTGATAGAGCAATAAAAATATGCGTTTCAAACTTTTTACATTAAAGTCTGCATTCTATTTCGAATTCTTTTTTACAGTAATTTCATACAACTCAATCTTAATGAAGACAAAAAAATTGACTCGAGTACAGAATTTTCCTCTAATTTAAATAAATTGAATTATTTTGGATATAATATTTAAGACAAATACGATTTGGTACGAAACAAATATTTTCTTTCACTTTCTCGTACACGAAATACAAAAAGAGAAAATAATGTAATCGTCAAAATATCAGCGTAGCAATTGAATAATAAAACTTCAAAACAATTATTTCAACTTATAAAATGCTCGGTCTTATTTAAAAGTAAAATTTTTATTGCTTTTCTGAATGAATTTATTACATGAAAAAAAAAAAAAAGTGTCCTCGACTGAATGATGGACCTTAAAAATCTTTGGACATACAAAGTACTAACTTAATTAAAATTATTTAACAAAATCCATTTTTGTTTGCAACTTCTAATTTTGATATTACATTAAATTAGAATTACATGCAATTTTTATACTTATATCGATAGAAAATTCGAGAATGGATGAATGAATAAGCCGCATTCCACCGCACAGCAAAAATGGTCCAGTTTTCATCTGTGCTTGAACAACAACTTTCATAAATTTAATAAAATCAGTTCCTAAAAAAGACTTTCACTTAGAAATAATTATTAATTAAATTACTTTCTACTTTTTGGTCTTTAACTTATAATTCTTTATTATAAATGCTACGTAATACTGGCGATTTTTCTGAAAACAACTACTAAGCGCCCATCGACATTTAATTAGATTAATCTATGAACTGACAACTAAGTCCTGAAAGCCTTAAATTACTGAATTGTAAACAAGAATACACAAATGATTAAAATTTCAAAGCTCTAGCACATCTAGAAAGATCGATTCCATTATTCTGAGCCCGAAACTAACGAAGCTGAATAAAAGTGGCTAGAAAGAAAGAAAAAGGAAAACTTCGCTGTCACCCAAAGTTAGTTGAAAAAGCAATGCAACATATTTCGCCACGAGCGACTCGTGATTGCTCTTTCAACCGATTCAAGATGAAGGTTTTGTTAGAAATCCAACTTTTGAGAAGTTCTCCTTTATATTTTTGCACCATGAAACAAAAGAAAAGCTTAAACGAAGATTCGCCACCATTCATTAAATAATTCAATTCTTATGAACGATATATTTCCATATCTAGAAAAATTTATTCCGTCTTTTTCTAACAAGAATGAAATATAACAACTATTCTAAAACTTTTAATTTACTATCATTTGCCTTCCAATTGCAACGCGTAATGTTTAATAAAATTCTATATCATTATTTTAAAATTATTAGTAATACTCAATTATTAGTCATATTAAGAGTGCTTTCAATAGTTTTTAAAAGTCATTTGATTCAACTGATATTCTCATTTGAATTTAAAATTAAGTTTCAGACATTAAAAGGATTTTGTGCATCATAATATTTACTACATAAGTTTTTTTCACATTAAAAAATATTAGGTATTAATATTAGACCGGACAACATCGGGTTTAGCAGCTAGTTGTCCGGCTCACGTCATTTTCAAAGCACGATGGGTTCGTTAGTAAACACAGTGGAGATGCGCCACGGTAAGAAGTGGTTGAATATTAGAGTGGCAAAAATAAACAATGCTACTGGAAGAAATACACTTGCTCACTCTACCTCGTAAGGATCCGAGATATAAATCACAGTTAAATTAACATCTCTGAGGGGGAAATATTCCGACTTCAAGAGACTTGGTTCGATACTTGGAAAACTGCAATGATCGATGCATTCATTTCCACTTAAGAAGCCTCGTTAACAAAATCGAGAGGCTAATTCAGTTTTATTTAACTTGAGAAGAAGATGCAATTTTGCCATCGATTCCCCATTCACTCTTCAAGTGCTAGAGTTCTCAAATTCTGTATACTTGCGTGTTCACGATGAAAGCATACTATTTTAATTTATTTATCAATCAATCGGTAGTAGCATAATTAACAATTAATCAGCATTCTCATAACGAAATGTTTGGATAACTGCTTTGATAGCACCCTTGTGAGAAAGGACAATCACATTGAACACTTATTAGGTACGCCTAGAACTTGAATCTTTTTTCTGCATAGAGTTCACATTTTTCCTTCCTCTCATTGTTCAATGGGAAGTTATAGTCCTTTGCAACCAATCATAGAATCCTTTTGAATTATCCAGTGTATGAATGTTTTTATATGTTTTATGAATTACAGCTGTAAAGTACAACACGTCCTCTACCCAAAAACTCATCATTTATCCTACAATTAAAATACGCAATAAGCAAAGCAGTAACGAATTTCTTTGCCAAATACAAGACACCACCGTGCATTCATCAGTTGCAACCTTCGGGGATTATGCCACAAAAGTAAGAAAACGGAAAAGTAAAAAAGCTCAGAAGCACTTCGGCTGATGGCAAAATTTCCTGATAAGAAGAAAAACTGACATTAGCAGAGCCTGCGCCTTCTCTGGGCTGAAATTCTTTAGTTTCGAGGCAGCGAACTGGGCAACTGGCCAAACGACATTTTTATTGATCTCAAAATGCGAAATTTTAAAATTTTTCAATAAAGATGCATAAGAAGAATGGAGAAGGATTAAAAAAAATGAAGGGAAATCACAGACCGCAACTACATATTCGCATTCATACATAACAAATTTAATAAAACGCCGTTATTAAAACACACTTAGTAGTGGACTTCTTCCCCTACTTTCTACGTTTTAGCATTGAATTCTTAATAATCTATTAAAAAACGCAGCAAACTTCGCAATCAATTTTTTTTTCTTTCTGAAATTCATTTCTAAGTGGTGCTACGAGAATGAAATCAAAATATAATTAAAAAAATCGATTCACTGGCGGTTAAGGTGAGAAAATATTCATTGCCTCTGTGAATAAAAAAGCAGATGAAATTTTAAAAATTCAGTTCATTGGGTTATAAGAGAAAACACAACTACAAAATTCCTTATTTACAAACATGAAACACGTCAAGTTCAATAAAAGTGCATAAAAAATATATGGAATGCAGAATAAAAGGAATGAAGAAATATTCAATGCTAAATCTTTAATAAAGATTTTTTCCAAATTTAAAATTTGTAATTTATTTGGACAGAATTTTTAAAGCTAAGGCGGCATATGAGATTCAACTGTGCCGATTCTAAGATCCCGTTTTATATTTTTTTAAAAATTTCCAACACGGTACGCAGAGTTGTTAGTATTAATCAATAATTGGATTCATTGGTGTCTAAAATTAAAATGACAGAAAACATTTATCACAATTCTTTCAAACAGTTATCGATATTAATTTTTAAAAAATGCTACATATAATTTCAAAACTGATCACTACAGCATACGTATCTCATGTCAATTAAAGGGTAAAAGGACACGTTTTTCACGAACATTCAAACGTGGCAATTTCTTCTATTCTGTGAATTTAGTTGTCTACAGAATAGTACTTTTTCCAAGAAAAATAACAAGATTGATACAATAAGTGTAAGAAATAGTTTAAATAATGGATTGAGGTGGAAAACCGTTATTGCATTCGTAATAAGTCAATCTAAAGGCAGGTCGCTTGATGATTAGGAACATCTCGAATGGTACATACACGTTATAATTCAAATTACAGGAATCCTCAAAAAGAGGTCACCCCAAAAATATGAGAGCAGCAAAGAATTGTTATGTTCATTAAATACACGATGTTATCGAAATGACGGCAAGAACATTATCTCCATATTCTGTTACCACATCTGGAAAACATTTGCAAGATAAATTACATACAGATGATTAGCGGGAAACGGTTGTTACTCCCCCAATAATACCCAGATGTAAAACCTCCTTTGAAGAAGCCAGGTACTATATTCTTGGAAAAAGAGAACAGGGACTTTCGTTTTCGAGATTCAGGATCCAGAGTGATTCACAACGAGTCAATCATCTGGAAAAGGGCTAGGATTCACTCTGGTCCCTGCAAGATCAGTTCTCAAGCTTGTTTTATTATCCTTTTTCTCTTCTTTAGATTCGTTGCATATGTGTGTGTGTAATGATATTCCTAAATCTAAATTAAATCCTAATCGATTTCCTAATTTTTATCTTAATTTAACCCATATTAATTTAATTCTAAAGTATTCTCTTATTTCCTGATCCAATTCCACCTTTTTTTATTTAATTAATGCTACACGAGCTCTAAAATTTCTGCAATCGGCAAGTTTCCACACTTCAAGTTAAGAGATAAAAATCTGTCAGCCTAAAATTCTTTTAAAATATACCTATTTTAACCTTATTTAAATCAACTAGTGTAAAGGAATCTCTATCAGAATCTCACAGTATATAATCATGGGGGGGGGGGATATCTTTGTCGCTCTTTTCTCTGTTTCTTTCTTGTATCGTGCTGTGGATTGACGTACTTCGTCGCTACTTGCTTGTACATAAATTATGCCTCTTGGGATGGAATAAAAGCGAAGTTTTAAAATTCAAAATGCCTTTTCTGAGAGAGAAAGAGAGAGAGAGAGATAAAGATATATATATATTCATTCAGAGAAGAGCATCATTTCAAAAATGAGTTATATTGAAACACTGAGATCCGTCAACATTTCAGGGTAGAATTTTTTCGAAATGAAAATACAAGCTAATATCCGGTGTCATCCACGCAGTTTGGAAAGCTTTTATCATATTTTGATTCTCCTGATTTGATTTAAGCACTGGAGAAGAGCAGTCATTTGTTTCTTTCAGAAGGCGGCGACTGGCCTGCATATTGCATTAGTGTCCTCATACATCAGAGGACAATCTGCAACGAGATCTCGGCTTACCAGGCATTTGGCAAGTTCAGCACTCCTATAGCTCAAACACAAACAGAGCTCTTCATAAAAACCACCTCGCAGGCTCCCACGCAAATCCAGCCACAACCACCGACAGATTCTGAACTCGCATTACGTGACGTGATGCGAGGGTTGGTCTGCGGGCACATAGTGGAAGGAACGGACAACTTCTTTTTTACTTTCTCGCTATGAGAAAGTACAAAAATCTTAAAAGATTCAACCTCGAATTTGCTGCTGCTGACGAAATTCCACATTTCAGACTTCCATGAATCTGAAAAACACATTCTTGGAATTATTTCTATCTGCTCGTGAATTCGATAACTCAACACCACTTTAAACTAGATGGATGAAGTTTTTGTGTATAATTTTAACTCCAAATCTGTAAGTCTGTATCCATTTTTCTAACGAAATCCATTCACAGGAAGTCTGTCTATCTGAACGGGTACAAGTAAACACAAACGATGTAAAATTTACAGAATAGAAGAAAAAAATTGTTACACAAATTTAGAGCGTATGTGTGTGTATGAAAAAAAAATGAAAAATCAACTCTTAAAAAAGAAGTCAACATATTATTCAGTCGTTACTCTTTATATATGTCTGTTATTCTACGATAAGAACTGTTCAAAAGCTTTTCGTGTTGGATTCTATTTTTTAAGACTTTTTGCGGATCACCGGGAATGTCGCACCATCAATTCAGCAGATATTCGACAATTATCTGTAATTATATTAATTGATTATAAATGAAAGTTTAAAGTAAAAAATAACTAAAACAAAAAATTACTTTATTAATTCTTTATTCCACTTTATTAATTAAGGTCTGTTTTTGAACATTGCTTTTACCAAGTTTATTTGAAAAATCAAGACTACACATTAAATAAGTTCACTAATGTATAATGAAATTTCAATTCGTCCCTCAAAGCTGCAATTTATTAACTTTTTTCAACATAATTCCATTACACCAACGGCATCTTCTCTCAGGAGATATCGATTCCTCTAGTCAGGAAGCGAAGAATTTATTTCTCGAGAGAAGCGAAAGAAAAGAGAGGACTCCTCGAAGACGTAATAGGCAGAAGAGAGAGCTTATTTTGGCAGGCGGATGATCGACGGAATATGACAAACTGCAGACTAGGTTACATTACCTGGAACAAAAAATAAACATTTTTTTTTTTTACTTGCGAAAACGATCTAACACGAGATCTATTTTTAGCCCCCACATAAACGATGATTATTTATCTTCATGACGAATGCCGAATGGACTGTAGCCTGACTGCTGCAGACAAGTTACAAGGCAGATGAATTTCATTAGGTTCAATGAAATATAGATCTCAACCCAGACTCGGCCTTAGGAAGAGAGCGGGGCCCATTTTGTAGCGTGTTTTAGAACCGATGAGTTAAGAAAATACCAGCAAAAAGGCACTCCTTACATCTTCTAAGAAACTCTGACGTGCTTTGTGTTTTGTAATAAAGGAAAAAAAGTATCTTTTCCTTTCTTCCAGTGTCAACCTAAATTTAAAGATTTACAATTTTGGTGAGAAGACTACAAAAAAAATTTCATTTATCTAGCCATTACGTTTATAAATTATAGAGTTCACATTATTACAAATAGATGAATGGGTCCCGAACCTGAGAAAGATCTATAATTCTGATAATAAAACTCCATATTAAATTTTATCATTTTAGCTCTCTACAGTTTTGAATTATCGTGTACACGGCAGATTTTTTTTAGATGAATTTCATCTGAAATTTCCCTTCAGGGGTGCATTTTCTTTTGGTGTGACGGGTTTCACGATCTCGTGGTAACCCAGTGTCTCGCCTTTTCTCAATTGACCCTCCCCTTTGTCTTCTGTTTTCAACTTTTATTTATACTTCCCTAGAGAGTAAGCTGCTACCGCTCTGTTTGCTCCCCTCCCACAGGTATTCGCGATGTGTGATGATGCATTAGATGAGTGGTACATTTTGATCTCAGGTGTATTAGTTGGCCGGTATTCCAATCACACAGCTGGTCTACTCAAGGAGATGCTAAATACCGCTTTCTAAGAATAAAATACTTCAGAAGGGGTTGCCCAAATTTGAGTAGATATAAATGGTGAACCTTGCCATGTTAATGTAAGTTCCTTTTATTCCTAACATTGATTTCATATATAATATTTAATTTCTATTTCCATTTTGATCTTTTGGCTTTGCATTTCCTTTTTATTTTAAATGGATTCCCCTCCCCCTTTAAATTAGCCCGAGTTTGGCAAAGCTTGACCCATAATCGACTTGCGTCAGAAAAAAAATCAGTCAATCAATCATTCGGAATTTGGCGAAAATCCGCAATTTATGTGTATTGACCATGCATCCAATTACGTGTTCATTATATTTTTGAGATAGACAGGCCAACAAAATTCAAACATGGGCCTTTTTCGAACTCGTGGATGTCTAAAACGCATGGATTCACTAAAATCTCGAGGAAGAAGTTTTTAACGATTATAATATTTCTCATTCGCATGGGCCATACACGTGAAAGTTACTAGTTAAATTTTGCATCCTGTGCGTCAAGAACATATACCCTGCCTTCCACCACTGAACGGGCAAAAACCCAACGGGTCAATCGGTAGAAAATGGATGAAGGGAAAAGTATGCAACAGTGCGAAGAGTTATAAACATGATAGCATTACAAACAGCTTTTCGATTTTGTTTTATTCAAGTTTCTTTTCGTAATAATGAGTGAAATAATGAATAATAGTTAACAATGCTCTATATTCAGAAAAATGGTGAAGCGAAGATGTGTCAATGTATCAAAATAAGGAGAAATAAAAAAGCAAATTTTCTTTATTAAACTTTCATTTGAAAATAGAAATAATCCGGTTACAGAGATTTAATACGTGTTTCGGATATCATGGACATTTTAAATCTGGAACACATCGCACAATATGTTACAGAGTTACTGATGTTCTTGGAATGCTCCTGAATGAGAAATGCTTATTCAATGTTTTTCATTTCAGAGAAGAAAATCTCACTTGTACCATCTTTCTCAGAATTTTTAAGACTGCCGAGTCATTTCTTATTTCCTCTGTTTTATTCTAGGGATTCTATATGCAGCGACATTTGGCAAACTGGAAAATTGTTTAATGAAATTTGTCAATAATTTCACTTTTTTTCTTTTATGGATTTTCTATTAAAATAATCTCAAAATATTGTTTACATTTGGAATATATCTTAGATAATTCCGTGCATAAACTAAAACGTATTTTCATTACTCGATAGCTCTTCATGAATTCGTGTATTGAGTTTTCACTGATCGCAAGAGAGTTTTTAATCTCCTTCATTCACTTACAAAACTAGAAATAATTAGAGTTAAGAGTAAAAATAATTCAAAAAATATTTTAAAAACTGAAATCAATAAAACATTTTTCTTAGAAAAAACTTGCAATGAGTGTGTACAAATACTGCAGCATCTAAAAACGTATCTGCTTACACACAAATTATTCAAAGTGGAAAGGGCCCGAGGATGAACAGTGAATAAATAAATAGGAATGAAATGGAGGGTGCAGACGTCCATAAAATGTGTATCATTATTAATAAACGTAAGCTGTATTTCGACAGAAATCTCTGCAATTATAATCATTTTTTTTTCACATCATAAGTTCTGCAAGATAATTATCAAGCTTTTCGTATTACTGCATTTTTAAGCTCTTTCATCGTTCAAATCCTACTAAATAAAATTATTTCGCTTTAAGAAAAATGTCTTTTCTATTTTCTTTAAGATATCCTTAATTATTTAATTGGCAACCGTATATTTCAATTCTGGAAGCAGTTTTCATCAACTCAAATGCAATATTACGCCGCTTTTAAAATGCGGTCTGATACGTATTTCTTTCATTCCCCAAAGATTTCTTACATTCATAATGAATTAAAAAAAAAAATCCACACATATAAAATTCCTCCGGCCTTCCTTTGACACTACATCAGGCGGTTCGAGGGGGGGGGGGGAGAAATTTAAATTAAAACGGAATCATAACCATGCATCTTTTGTAAAGGAGATTGAAAACGATTTGGATAATCTATATAAAACTTGAAAGACAAATGAAGGCAATTAGAAATGCGGTATGTAAACAAAAATTCGTTTTGCAATTTGCATTTTTTTAGTAAAAAATAAGAGTTGTAGTTTTCTTCCCGAATAAATGCTTGTTTCTATGGTGAATGCAATGTTAGTTATAATTTCACGTAGAGAAAGGTATTAGAATCTTAAAATTGCACATTCGATCATATCAACCTCGTATTATGTAAGGCAATCAAAAAAGGAACTACAATACATTAAACTATATTTTAACTACCCTTTTCCTAGTCAATGGATAAACAGAAGAACAAAAGCAAAGTAGAAACAGAATTAATTTACATTAGATAATTGTTTAAGATAAATATTAGAGATAAGAACGAAATCCTACATAAGATTATTACTAAGCGTTAGTGAAATATTTATCTCCTTTCCCATATGAGCATTTTTACCTGCGTTTGTCGTTTATCGCCATTTACACCACAGCTTCCCCGGCCCCTCGAAAACGTAAAAAATAACAAAAGAGACCTCGCAACACTTTCCAAAAGCAAAAATGAAGCAACAACTGCAGAATAAATTACAAGCAGTCCCTAACTGGCGCATTCAAGAAAAATAAAGCTGGTTGAGCCTGAGTTATTCCCATACTTCCAGAAACTTTCCAAAGGAAATAAGCTCACTAATTCAGACTAATCATTAGATCATGGTATTCTACATAGTGGCCTCTTGTGAAAGACATTTTCTTTGGAATCCCTACAAGCAATAAATTTTATCGAAGGCAAAAAGAACTAGAGACTGGAAATATTGATATTCGGCAATAATTATAGATTTATTTTTCTCAATGGAACAAAATAAAAGATTTCCACAGGACAACGAAGTTCATTCGAAAGTTGTCATTTATAACACATATGATCAGGGATTTTACATTTAAAGTGCATATACCACAATTAACTGGGATAGTACAATTTTCCCCCAAAAAATGTATGTGTTCAAAAGCTTCCATGATTGTGTTCACATGAAGGAATATAAATTAATGAATTAAAAAAAAGTTTTTCACACATTCTTACCGCATTGAAAAATAACAATCGTTTACAAGAAAGCAATTGGCACTTCCAAGTAAGTTATTTTACATTTATAAATAGATAAATATTCTCACCCTTGGAGCTAGAATCCTATTTCAAATTAGTTTAGTTGCAGATTCCTTTTAGCGAGTATTGTTTCGAAGTTATAATACTGAAGACTGAAAAAGAAGTTCGATTTAATGAAAGAGGTAGGAAATCGGGATGAAAAATAAAGACACAAAGTATACATATAATTTCGGCAAGCATAGTTGGAACAATTTTGAAAAATCGTTCTTATTTGTCCAATTTTTAAAATAGTTTTTTAACATAGTTTCATGCATGTAATTCTCTTTTTTAATCCCTCTCCTAGGAAACTCTATGTTTTTGTTTTCAGTTACAAAATGATCGCAGGTTACAATACATAATTCTGTTCAATGAAATTTCTATACGGGGATTTCCTTGTTTAATGAAAACTGCGATTCGATAATAGTGGCTCATATCTGTAGCAAATCGAACTTTATGTTTGAAGTTAGTGGGTAAAAATCCCAACTCATTGGATTTGTTTAGAACGAAACAGATTCCTCATCAATAATAAATCCTAATATTTCCTATTACGAGTTATTACATTTATACAATATATAAAATTTTCAAATTTACACCATTTTTTAATTAAATTCTTTAATATCAACATTTTATTTACGAACTATTAATTAGAGGGGGGTTTTTTTTTCTCCTTTGATTGTAAAGATTTCATTTAAGATGTACTGTTTCTTACTTGAAAATTATTTTCAATATGGTACCTAACTTTGCCAGAAAAAAATCCATGCACAAACATATAACAAGTATTCAAGAATAAAGAAATTATTAAGATGATGGTATTTTTATTTAATTTTATTTATTTTATTCTTTTGAGAATTCATTAGATTTTAACAACAATTTGAGAAATACAACATATAACCTTCTTTTTCTGTTTCTTTTGATTAATTAACCACATCTTAGAGACCCGCTGTTCGCCTACCATTTATATATATAAATAATTGGGAAAAGCGAAAAACTAATTCTCCAAGCATAACTACCAATTTTTATTTCGTATAAAAGTTCATGCCAGCCTAAATATGTCAGTATGACCCTTTCCTCGCCAAAACCGTCCCATTCTCCAGAGGAATTCCAAGAACAATACTTCACTGTACGTTCTTTATGTGTACATGGGGGGGTCTTGACGCAGTTCCTCATCCATACCATTAAATAAATTATTAAATGCAACGATTTTTTGACAACTTTTATTTTATATGATTGCTCATAATTCCCTTGATACATTATAAAGAGTTTTCTGCCCCCCCCCCTCCTCCTATCTTCACTTTTAGTCACTCCAAAGTTGTTCGACATGACTGATAAGAGGGCAATCTTATAGTCGCCGAAGGCGGCGGCTAATACAATGAGCATTATTTTTTAGACAACCAATTTTAATAAACTGCATTTTTTCATAGCAAAAAAAAAAGTTATTTTAAATTATACTAGCACAATAACGATAGAAAATTAGATTAGGTAGAGAATTCGGTCAAAGCTTTATTTTCCATTGTCCCTCGAAATGGAGAGCAAGGATCGAGAGCATTCATATGAAATAAAAAATTTTGAAATCGGTGAAATGATAGTGGCTGAGCAGCTCTGTCGATGTTAATTCCCTATAGCGAATGGAGAAATATGCCCCCATAGGAATACGCTCTTCCGATTTCTGTCGAAAATGGAGAGCAGTGAGAGCAAGCGACTATTGATGATGTATTTAAGATATCATAAATTTTCATATCAAATAAAAATTTTCAAAATCGATATTCATTGATTCTAGTTGGAGAAGACAGTCGCAGATTTTTCTCATAGAAACGTACAGAGAAATAGTTTTTTTGAATCACAATGGAGAGTGTGGAGGGTAAAAAACAAGGAACTCAACTAAAAGACACGCGCTTCCATAGGAAACAAAAATCGACGAAACCAGATCAGAAATTGGGTTTGACTAACAGGTTCTTTAGATTTCTATTATTATTTTAAATATGTATATTAACCTTAAAAATAGTAATCATAGCTACCAGAAAAGTTTGCCTAAAAATATAATAAAAGGTTAGTTGCACGTTAAAATTCAGTTTATTCATTTGCCTTCGGAAGGAAAGTTTAAAACATCGCATTTTTGGAATACGAACAAAACTGAAACCAAAAGGATTTCGAAAGAAAAATTCCAGAAGAAATAAAAGGATTAAAATTAAGAAATGGGAGCAAGACTCGCAAAGTTTTTACAACCCTCTATCTTATAGATAATTGATAGGTGATTGCAAAGATAGATAAAATATTCAACAAAATATGTTATCTCAAAGCCATGTACGTAAATGATGCTCATCTAAGCTGAAAAAAGACACATTTCCTGTCTGCTTTACAAACTGCACAGTTAGATTATTGCTTTTCAAATTGCACATGACATTAGAAGAAGAATTGGGGGGGGGGGGGAACTCTTCATGAAGTTACTACATTAGACATTTTGAAAAAGGCCGATTATCACGGGCGTGCAACTCGTAGAAAGTCGTACATGTTTACACTATAAAACATTAGATTTTGCAAATAAGTATGTTAATAATCCTCTATAGTTTTGGGGAGAGGGAAGGGAGCCTCTGCAGTTTTCTTTTATGAGAGAGACTTTCGTATTATTGGAACCAAAGGTACGACATGGTACGACATTTGAGAAGCAAAATCTTTTGCCTCTTGTGAGTCCGATGGAGGTGGTATAGTGTATTGGGGATTGCCAGTGGCGTAGATAGTTCAGTTTTTGTAAATTTAATACAATGGAGTAAAACAGAATGCACAGCATTTGACTTTTGGTTTATCCAGGACATGATCTTAAACAGATCGTAAAGTTCTTTCTATATACAATATCAAAAGACATTTGCGCCAAATTTAAACTATATCGAACACTTATGGCACTTTCTGGAAAATACGATTTGCTAGCATGGCATAACTTCGAAAGACACACTGAAAAGACTAATTACCACAGAATGGTATACCATTTTTTTTTTCTTTTTCTGAGAACACATCCAAACTAGTTGAATGTATTCCCCATCAATAAAGGGTTTAAGCATAAGAGTTAATGAAATAGCTACGAAAACTTAATTGACAGTTCATAGCAACTTATTTGAGCATACTTTTTTTTATTCGAAAACAAACTTTAGTTTTTGTAGCTATTTATGACATTTTTAATATTTAAAAAAATCGGCTTATTTTTCTTAAATTGTTGCTAAAAGCTAATGAATTCTTTATAGAATGTATGCATAAAAATGAAATTAATATCATCATTACAATATGATTTCTTTTATTCTTGAATACTTGCCATGTATGCAAATATACATAAATGTTGAATATACAGATTTTTCTGACAAGTATATATTTCTTATTCTCATTGCATTAAGCACTCGAAAATTAACAAATAAAATTATTTCCATGTTTGGAAATCAGTGCGAACAATAGTCTTCAGAACTGAAGGAAAATAAACCTCCTACATAAGCTCCAAAATCACTGCATTGACACAATTAACTGCGGAAATAATTATTACATGCGAGACTTTCAATTGAAAAGAGGCATTGGTTTAGTTTATATATATCTGAAGCAACAAGAGGACTCTTACAGGTCGAACATTGTCATTTGAAACGTTATCAGATAACGAGACAACACCTTCGCCGCATTTGAAGCGGAAGGATTCGGGCCCACCGAATTTTTGTGGAACTCGGTTTCGAAACCGGAGCCGGGACTTTGCCATCAGTTCAAAGAAACAGAGAAAACACCACACGCCCAATCTTTCCAGATAAATCATCATTTTTCTGCTGTGCCCTTTATTCTTTCTGCCTAATAGAACGAAGAAGTTGGCTTCGCATGCAATGACAAATCTGATTTCCGCATAGAACTGATCTACAATTAAATGGAAGTATAAAGTAATATTGAATATACAAAAAAAAAAAACACTTAAAATCTCAAAGGCAGTAATTTAATATTATAGTAATTAAAATAATAATAAATGTTCCAAACAGGATGTACCCTACGAAGTGAAGTAAATTCTTAGATCAAGGGGTAAAGAAGAAGAAAAAAATCGTCCGTTTTAAGCGTATCTTTCAAATTTCATGGCGATATGAATGGAAGGATGAAGAATGTCTATCTTAGTAAAATTCTACAATCAGATAAAATTAAATCAATATCAAATTTAAAAAGAGGAATTTCCTCTGCCCAATAGAAGTCCAGACTGAAATAATGAAACAAAAAAAATAAAAGCATGCTTCGTGAAAAACGGATGTCCAGACGCGGGTTCCAGCCCGGGTACATGTGCGGGGACACAAACGCCCCTGGAATTCTATTTATAAATCGAGCCGGAAGGAGTGGTGTTGGGCGAGATACGGAAAGAGCGCGGGAAACAAACAATTTGGGGGAGGAGGAAACAGGCACGCAGCCCGGTAAGGTGACGGAGGGACGCAGGAAAAATTCATAAGCAGATGATGCCGTAGACAAACATTAGGCGCACAAAAGGAGGAGGCGCGGGTGATAAGTGCGCATCTGGGCATTTCTCGTCTTCCTGTTTGCAAGCTTCTCTCTCAACGGCAATTTGTGCAAGAAAAAAGAATTCTGCAGCTTTCCAGAGATGATCTTAGTGATACGAAGGGATAAAAAGAAACTGCATACTTTCACTCCTGTGCAAAGTTAATGGGATTTTGCACATTCCTAAATAACTTAATACAAGAATTTGGGATCGCAAACACTGGTGGGAGCAAAAATTATTTTCTCTTTACTTTCACAAGATTTGAAAAAAAAAAAAAAATAAGAAGAAGAAAGAAAAGAAAAAAGAAATGGAAATCCTAAAACAAAATAAATAATAGACAAATTAATTATAAACTGACATTATAAATCATCAGCTTGTCATTAAACTCCTATTTTATATCCAAAAAAAGAATTTTATAAAATTAATATACTCTTTTTATTATACATTGCTGGTTTTTCATATAATTATTACTAAATAAGAACATCTAAAATGCAGATAATACGATACAACCTGAATGATAAAAATGAATTTTAATTAAAAAATGGAATGGTTCATTTGTTAATTGCTTCATATTTCTTTAGAAATATATCCCAATTTTTGTAAGTAGTGAAAACTAATTACATACAATGCTTTTAAAATTAATATTCAAAATTTAATAAAACTGTTTAATAATAAAAATACTATATATTTATTACGCTAGTTAAATCATGTCAAAATATGTAATAATTTTAAACACGTCCATTTATTTTTTCTACATCCCACCATCCATATATTCTTACCGGAAATAATAATAAAAAAAAAACATAGTAACTTTCATACCATCGTAAAGAAGGTTTGAAACCATCGTCGTCATCAAGGGTTTAATTATTTGTTTTTTCTTGTCAACTTAATCGCCAGTTTTCGATGAATTTCGCGCATCCCTTCAAAACACCGCTTCTCTTAATATATCATAAATAGCATTACATATTTCCGGTACTCTGATGTTATGGAAAATCCAAACAGTATTATGGCGGTAATTTTATTTAGCAAATGCCGGTGATACAACTATTTCTCGTTCACCATTCCAAAAAATGGAGGTGATCTGATATAATCTAAATCTTGCCTTTACTACAAACATTTAATCCTATGTCTTTAATCTCTAAAAAAGATGTTGAGATTATAATAACGGACATTTTTTTTATGAATAACAATTAATAATCTTCGAAAATGAATACAACAGAATCTTTACTTAAATTATATTTTATGTAACTTATTAAAAAACAAATAATTTTATCCTCTGTTAATAAAATTAAGCCATTCATATTAAATTCTTTATCATATATCAGCCAATAATATGCTATTTTTAAATCTCAAATGGAAACAAAACTTATCAAACCTAAATAAAATGCAAGATGAATGAAAATTGAAATACTTTTTTTTTTTTAACAAGGCAATACTTATTCTTTCATTCCCCAAAATTACTCACCTCTAAGTGGATATATTTACCTTTCTTACCTTGAAAATATATTTATTTTAGCCTTTTAATATGCAATTTGAGTTTAAATTAACCTACAAATTGAACAGATTCAAATCTTAACGAGATAGAATTATAAATGCTTGTCATGACAGAGCAGCACGAAAGCCACCTTTAATGACACTTTTGCAATTTTTCAGTATATTTCCCCTAATATCATATTCAACCAATCAAAATTGATATTTGTGAAATTAAAAGACAAAACATTTTATTCAGACTTTCCCTCTTATAAAAAAATTGACCTAAACCTCTCAAGCTATAAGAGTAAGGCCTGATCAGAAAATATGGAATTCTTAGCTATGGGCAGGATGATTTCAAAGTAAATTTTGGTTTATTTATTATTATTTTGTCTATTGTCTGCTTATTTACTTCCTCGCTTTCAGAAGGTTAATCATTAAATTAATATTTCATGTCATCTCAATGAAAAAAGCTAAATACACTATCTGCAATAACTCAAAAATTATTTTAACACAAAGTTGTAGGTTAATCACATCTAGCAATTTGTGTATACATGTTATTTATGTATACATGTATACATTTAGCTATTAAATGTGCATTAATGGAAAAAATTTTAAGTGGCATTCAGTACTTATAAACAGCATCAATTCAAATTCTTAAATGAAGGAAAGAGGGAGAATGAGATTTAATCAAGGAAACATTCATAGAGGAAAGACAAGAAAAGGAAACAAAAATAAATCGATTAAAGAATTTCAAGCAAGGGAGGAGGTGTATGAAAAATTAACATTATTACTAATTAAATTCGTAGATGTTTTTTTTTAAACACTAATACGATACTTTGGAAATCACATGTTAAAAGAAACAAAAAGTGTAGTAACTTTATTCAGATTCAGAATTCAGATTTTTAAAGAGCATAACAGATTTTTTTTTCTTTTTGTAAGATGAAATTAATATATAAATATTAATACAATAAATTTTAAAATTATATAAAAAAAGTAGAAATTTTACAAAATTTCTACTTTTAAGTTATAATATAGTAAAAGCAGTGGCAACTAAAACTTTCTTTAAAAATTAATATTCACATGCTGAAATTATATATAATTTATAATTCATCCCAGAATTCATACTGTACCTATAACCAAACCATATATTCCCAAAATTACTTTTTCTGATTTTAATGTATAGTATAAAATACATAATCATTATGACTGATTTAAAAATCATTAAAATCATTGCAAAATTAGATTTGATTATTCAAATGAACAGTAATAAAATATATAAACATCCTAGTTTATTTGATAAACAAAAATACTAAAAGACACTGATTTTGTTTCTCTCTCCACAAATAAATTAACTAAAAAATTATAATTTAATTAAAAATAAGTAAGTTAAATATTGAATCATGTAATTATAGTATAGTTATAAATATAGTCACAATAAATGTATTTAAAATACATATCTACATATTTGAATTACTCATTTCTCTACATTCACCAATTTTAATTCTTCAAATTCTAAATAATAATAAAATAGCTTTAGTTAATTTATATCATTATTTTTTTAAACTTAACTTATATGTTTCATCTCATAAATTATGTTTATATGAATACAAAAAAAAAATTCTAATTTACAGTTTCTTGAGATTAAAACTATAAAAGGTCTCGCACAAGAATCAGAATAGAAAAATGAAAATACCAGTTAAAACTTTGAATAAGCTTCTTAATTTTAATTCAGAAAAGAAAAAAATAATAACTTCATTTTTAATTCTTATAAAATATATATATATGTGTGTAATTACAGGAGGAAAATTTATGAATCATTTTTACTTTCATAACTAGATATTTTTAAATAATCCAGATCCTCTAATGTATTTTTGAAGGGAAAAAAAATCACAATTCACATTTCCATATATGAATTTCAATTAACCAGATTTGTTGCAATTTACCATCTTCCAGATTCAAAAATAGCATCAAAGGAAATTTCATAAAATTATGAAACTGTTTGTTTATAATTTATAAGGTAAAACAATAAATTTGGTTTTAGTAGCACCAAAAACATGATTATAAAATCCAAAATAATGTCTCCATTACTAATCTTATCTTCATATTTGCTACAATTATTTAGCTACTGGTTTTCATCACTTTAGCTGTAGGATGCAAGCACAAGAATTTTATTAAAATAAATTAATGATAAAAATATAAAATTAAAAAATATATATTATTAAAAATGCAATACAGCTTGAAATTATCCATATCCTGAATTGAAATATTTGAGTCTTTTAAATAATAACTTAAATTTTAATGTATTTAACAACTAAAATTTAACAAATTAAAGTTGCATTCTTTGATAAATGCTTTCAGTACTCCTTGACAAATACATGATTTCTGAACTTTTTCAGTTTAAAGCATTAAGCGTGTAAAACAAAAAATGACAATTTCAACAAATATCACATTTATTAGGTTGAGAGAAATATTTCTAAACATTGAGTAATATGTAAAATTTCAGGAAGAAAAATTAGGAAGGTATATTTTCTTCATACAAGCATATAGACTACAATCTATTATTCACAAAATGTACAAAAAAACTTACTTAAATTCGTGTTGGATGTGACGGCTGGCAGCGATAGCATCACCACAGCCGCACACATTGTCATTCCAATCCACATCGGCGATAGTAAAAGAAATGTTAAAAAAGCACTTTTTAGGGAACCTCGTAAAACTCTTTAAAAGTCGAGGACCCTGTTTATCACTCAAAGTTCATGAAGAAATTTAAATCCAATATGAAATATAACATAATCTAACTAGAAAATTCACCGAAAACACACAATCCCTGTATGTTTACAATCCTTACACTCTCGTCATGCATTACGATGCCATAAACACAAATCTACGCGTAAAATCAGTGACACGATCTGCAATTGTTTCGGCTCCGAGAAGCCGCCCTGAGAAGTGACGTTTGTTGGATTTGAGAAATATACATATAAAAAAAAGTTCATTGATATTTCTCTACTTCAGAACTGTAGTGATGTGCTGCCATCTATTACGAAAATATAGAACTAAATATTATTGTCATGCGAAACGAGGAAATTAAATTTTTTTTAAGTTAATAGATTTGAAAGAATTCAGAGTTTTTCTAAGGTTTAAAATATTTTTAAAAAATTTAAAATTAATTAATAATTTTTCTGTAAATTCAATGCAAAAAGTATGATAGTAAATTTATAAGCATCTCCAAATTTCTGTTTAGAATCATTTCTTTCAATAATATGAGAATCAATTATAATTTTAATTTTGTTGATAACAAGAAATGTCCTTTTAAATGGAGGTTAAAAGTTTTGAATTCCTAATACCTATGATTGCAGGCTGGTAGATAAAAAAATTAATTTGGATATTTGCACAATAAATTTGTGAAAAATACAAATTAATTAATTTTAATGTATTATAACCTCTCTATTTAATAAATTAAAATAAATTAATTATTTATAATGAAATGGAATTTTTAAATATTCATTTAATATTCATGACATATTACACCTGATAGGCTCCAGATAAAATAATGATAATTAATGTTATATTTGTTTGAAGTTTATTATAATATTTGCTTTTATTTGTAAATAAGGAAATCATTAAAGAATAATTATTTTATTATTTGTATCATTTTTTCACACAGCACATATTAAGAAATTAAAAACTTGCATATATATTTCACTTTATGAATTACTTAAAAAATTGAAATATTTGAGTGGGAATTATTGCACTGAAATAATCATTTATTTAAAGAGCGGGATTTAAAAGGTGCCTTGATTAGCTCCGCAAAACGCCTTAATATGCCATTGCCATGTAACATTCTCACTCAATCATGTATTTTTCCTTTTACACCACACCATTCCTGGGCCATAATGTCAAAAGTGAGTAGAACAATCATTTTGAAATTAAATGAGAGAAAATGGCGTTAAAGCGACGTACTGACGGGCATTATTCGATAGGCTAAGAAGTCTTCTCCGACGGAAGTACAGACAAAAGTTGCCTGATTTAACTTCAAAAATCATACACAATAAATAATTTCACAGCTAATTCAATTATAATAAATATTTATTTGCAATAATTAATTGCATGCATGGTGTCGAATTGAATAAAAGACAATTATAGAAAAGAAACGTTAAAGAACATAATTCAAATGAAGTCAACCACTCTAATATTGGAAACAACTTTTCGCTTTGTTATTTAAATCTCATAGCAAAATAAAAGCCGAAAACAAGTGAAACTGTTTAATATTATTAAATTCGGTTAATGAACAATATTTTACTCTTCTGAGTGAAATATTTACTCGAATACTACATGAATTGGAATCAAAAATTTCAATATTAGAAAGCTTCCTAACATCAAATTTTAATTGTTCATCACAATATGAAAATTCAATTATAATTGTTATTGTTATTTGTAGTAAACTAAATAAACATTTAATTAAAAAAACAAATTTCAATTATGATTTTCAAAAGTTTTTATTAAAAATTAATTTCAGGAAAATATTTCCTTGCGTTAAATTTTTGAATGTAAATATTCTGTGCTTTTAATTCCTTAAATTAAAACAACAAGTAAGATTTATAGTGAGAAATACGGAAAAGTATTCATATCCTGCAAAATTCGAGAAATTTTTTTTCAATACTTGTTATTTAATAATATTTTTCACGCACGTTGAAAGGCAAAACTAAAAAAAAAAATGCTTACTTTGAAAAAACAAATTAAAGCAACATATTAAGCTATAAAATACAAAAGTACTTTCGAATAGAATTTCAAAGCATAAAAATAGAATAAACCTTTAACCAAAAAAAAAAAAAATCCAATCAATTATGCCGCCTTCTTTTTAATATTTCCTCCCAGTTAAAATAGTAGCGCGAGTGCATTTATTAGGGGAACAGCATTTCATAGGAAATGAACTGCATAGTCTTATTCAAATTTAGATATCACAATAATTTGAAGTCCTTAAAACTAAATTCATAGTTAAAAATGAAAAATTTCAATATGATATGATCAGCCAGAAGTATAACCATTTGATCACAAATATGTTTCAAGTTGCGCAGCACCTACTGATGGTTTCATTTTAGGACAGTTAAACTGGATCCATCTTCAGAGTGCTCCACATATTTCCTAAATTTCTCCCAAATGATTTTAATAAGAATTTTTCAAAAATGACAAGATGTCCCAAATAAGTTTCATTTTATTAAAAAAAAATGCACCGTCAAAAATAAATAAATAAAAGGAGAGTAGAAAGCAAAAACCACCATTTGCTTTTTTAAAGAAACTTTTATTTGAATAGTATACAATAACTGCGAATAAAAAAAATACTGTGTTACAAAAGATAAAAAAACTTAAAATTTTTTTGTATCTTTTTTTAAATTAGAGGAATTTCTCTCTGAAACTTCTTTGCATATTCTCAAATGAAGTCGTTATTCCCCCTCCCCCACATAAAATTGTGAGCATTGGGAAAAGACGTAAATGCCACGAGTGCTCAGAATTTTATTTCTGAACATGATAGTTATGCACTTCATTTTATAGCGAATAAAATCGGTACCTCTACATAAATTGCAAAGTACTTTCAAACAATAATTTTCGAAATATTGATACGTGGATTGAATATAGCACGTCATTTTGAGATTTTTTTATGATTAATCTCTGTCCAGAATTTAATACACGAGTATAGGATGGTAGAATGTGTATTTTGGATGCCTTTTCTTCGACCGACTGGAACCGAAATTTGATATAAGATCACAACTGTTGTCAAAAGTTCGCATATTTCACTTATATAAGTCTTTGGTGCATGGCTTAACACGCGTTGCCAAATTTACCTTAAATTAAAGTATAAAAACATTATCGATTAATGAAAGACTGCCAGTCATGTAGAATAACAATAACAAAATTTAATTACGAATTAAACAAACAAATATAGAAGATGATGCAAGGGAGGTATGTCCATCGGCCAGCCCGAGCCAGAAGTTCAGAGCAGGCCGGCGAAGCCAGGAAGTGAGTCACTCGTTTTCGTTGGGGAGTGAAATTCATCTCCACAGGTGTAGGTGTTGCTTGTAAACAGTCATTTATCGCCAGTTTGGTAGCTGCAAGTCCTTTAGTTTTTGTTTCTTTTTTTAAAATATTTATTATGTATATACGATAGTAAAAACCGACAAACTCTCAACTCTTTGACAAATTTGATTTCAAATTTGATACCAATCTTTATTTCAGATGCAAACCTATGTATAAAATTTTATCTACCCAATTCTTTACGTTTTGTAGTTATTGCGTTCACCTGTCCTTTTGACAGTTGAGAAGATTGTCCGAATGGATTTCGCTAAAACTCCGATAAAAATTTGATGATAAGTGATAAAAAATGACAATTGTTTTATATGTGACATAAAAAGTTGGTTAAAAGGATTTTGAAGTCAATTTTTGAGCTTGAAAATAAGCCGCTTAATAGAACACTGATTAAAAAAATTAGATGAAAAATGCACTTGTGAAAAATGAACAGCTTCCCATGACTATTTTATTTTGTAAGAATTATTTTTCCCACGTGCTTGTTAGTATATATATATATATAAAAACCGCAACGAAAAAAGACAATTCTCGAATGCAAAATCTCAAAGTGCGTAATTTTTCTAGATCTTCGACGTTTTATCGTGGGGGGTATAAAAATGGAGGTGTACGCCGGTGAAGTAGTCGAATAAATTCTCTCTTAGAAGTGCTGATATCCAGTGAGTCCTTTATGAACGTTTTGTACTGTTGCAATTATTTAATAACGATTTGCTGTTTGTATCTTATTGATTTCAGCAAATGTCTTTTTTTTTTAAAAAAAAATCCTCTCTTTGCCTATATTTTGCTGTCTGTCTTCCCTGTCATCGAATTTTTTGAACTTATAACAGTGCACAGCTTCAGACGAATTTCCAATAACGATATTTTTAATTAATATGTGTTCCATCAAGACATTTTTATCCAAAGACCCGTAAAGCAGGCATTTGGAATTATATAATTTTTATTATGAAGTAGCTGGAATTGACAGAAATAAATATATGTTCCGATTATGTTGCAACATTTTTCATCGCTGGACAATTAGGCACAAACTTTAATATTAAAAAAACTATATTTTTCATGCATTTTGAATAATCACTACTGTTAATTAATTATGTTAACTTGTATTAAACTTCTAACGTATGTCACACAGAAATGACTCTTGTTATTATTTTTTGAACGGCAACAGTCAAATGTAAATAACCAGCGGCGTATTTGTTTATTTTCGTTTCCTCTGATTTTGTCCAACCGGCATAAACTTTCTTCGACTTCAACTTGTTGATACTTGATATTCAAAATAACTGAACGAAAAGGCAACTGAAGTTTCAAACATCGACCAACAACAACAATAATAGACTGGAATAGCTAAGCGGCAAGAATCTGTTTCAAATTAAAAATCTTTACCGATGATTCAGGCAGCATATTTTTTCCTTTATTGGTAGAAAATTAACTTACTCCGATCATTTTATGCGATAAATATTAATCCTAGAAATTAATTCGTCACAACCAAATTACTACAATACTGGTATGCTTTCCTTTATCAGCTCATGAAAAAAAAAAATATTATATATAAATTTAGGTCCATTCATTATCCAATTGACAGATATTCAATCCATAAGAATTATAAAAATTTTGAATATTCGGTTAAGATGTCGAAATTACCCTCTCCTCCATTTTTTGTTTTAAGAGGCCATAGTGGATGTGTTACTTCATTACATTTTACTGATGAAGTTGACAATGCATTAACATCTCAACCTACTTTAATTTCGGGAAGCCAAACTGGAGAAATTTTTGTATGGAATCTTAAAGTAAATAATTTTGTTATTACTTTTACTTTGACTTTGTTCAAATATGATCTTAAGTAGAGTAAATAAGTTTATTTCTTTGTGGAAGATTTCTTTAATTCTCATAACATCTTCATTATTAACTCTAAATTTTTGATTATATAGCTAGATTTAGCACTAAGAATTTCAAATTTCATACAGTAGTGACACTGATATTGCGAATCTTTTATCTAAGTATATATCTTATTGTAATGTCACCCAAGAAATATTTTGAGATATAAATAATTTTTAATTATAAGCGCATATTGAAGACAATATCCAAGTTACCATTTTAATCTCCAATTTTTGTACTGCATCAAGAAACAGAATAATTACCTGATAATAGTATGGTTAAACTGTTTTACCTGCGAATTAAGTGAGATAGATATACAGTGTAAATTTTAATTAACATACAACTTTGAATTGAAATAATTTTTAAGTTATTATAGATAAAATTGCAAATAACATTTTTGAAAAAAATATGAAAGGAATTTATGAGAACTTTTTGTATCAGAGTATTTTGTATATGAGAACTTTTTAAGCATGATATATTACTTATATAAAACTTCTTAAATATTGATTTAAGGATTTCTTTTATCATGTGAATTTTCTTTTCATATCATTTATTATTTTGCTAAAACCTTAGATCATGTTCAGTGGTGGCACGTCAATTCAAAATCTAGCAATGCTGAAAGATATATCTTGGGAGGGGGGGGGGGGGAACTGAAATACATTATTATTGAAAACAGGAGTGTACTCTCTTTGATTCTTTAAAATACTTGCATAACTTAATGCGTGTTGTATTTAAATTTAAATAGTGAAGAGAATCAAATATGCACTTTGGATTTTTTTTTTCTCATGACTGATTGGATCTGATATCAAGATGATAGACTAAAATTTATTTATCATCCTTAGCCTCTATGTGTTACTGTCTCTGTCTCTCTCTCTCTATATATATAGAATTAAAGATATGTCTATAATTCTAGAATAAATATCATATATTAAAATTCATTCATCTCATTTTTTTTGCAGTTATGAATTATTGCATTCACAAATGAATGAGCAGAGAGAATAGATAGATAATCAATTCGTCGATAAGTTTGTTATAGAATTTGATACAAGTATAGAATTTTAGTAACTAAAATAACATGCTAACTTGTAGCATTTTTGAGTTATTATGCTCTTTACATGCTCAAAGACATATTGATAAACTTAAAAAAAAATGTCAGTCAAAATTTGTTGAAAAATCTGTAATTTTGATTTAATAAATTCTATACTAAATTCTTCCATCTCTATTTTAGCATTTCTGAGTTATCATTTGTAAACAGAGGTTATTTAATTGTTTAATCATTTTTTTTTAATTTAAGAAAGACATATACTGATTTGTCAAAATCCCAAGGTCAAATGTTTTGATGGTTGCAATTATCTTTTTGTGATGAGAAAATAAAGATTACTTTTAACTTTTATCAACCAAAAATTCTGTGGAATTTTTTTGCGGATTTTTTTGTTTTTTAGCAGTGTTAATGAGCAGTATTTAATATTTTTTCAATCTACTTAAATTAGAATCAAAGCAATTTCAGAAATACATACAAATTGTTATTCTTTTTCTCAACTAACAATAGCAGGGGGAAAAGAATCACTCCAAATGTTTTTATATTATTGTTAAGAATAATCAATTAAGGAAATATAAAGAAAAGTATTTTAGTGCTGTGCATGCTAAGCAAGAAACATTTCCTTTTCCCCAATATTAAAGTGAAATAAATAAATAAATAAAGAGAAACAAATTAGATAAGGGAAAAGGAGAAGAGAAGTCTATCAATTTATGGTTACAGCTGAGGATGGCAGTCTTATGGCAACCCTTAGAAGTCAGTTTTTTCCCTTTATTTAGTGGTAATTCACAATGTGCACTTGGCACAGATATTCTGTGCTAGAAGCGGGACAGGTAATGATTTTAATTTTGATGCTCTGGGCACTGATAAAAGGTTTATGAAAGTGATTGATAAATGGTTTAATCTGCAGTCGATTAAAATCATGAGTTATAGAAAGAAAAAGGTAATAAATGTTATGAAATAAATAGGTAAGCAATAAATTGAAATAATATTGGGCAGTTCTGCAAGTCCAGTAAAAAAGTCACTACTAGTTATGCTTTGAATGTTAAAGATTACTTCTGTATAAATAGTGTAAAATTTCACCACATAAATCCGAATTCTAGCATTAAATAAATAGTTTTCAGTAAAAATTTTTAGTTTGGAAAAGTTTTTGAAAAATAATTGAAACAGTATTAAAAATTTTCTTTTTATTATTTCTTCTCGCATTGCTTTCATTCATTGGTATTTGAATTAACGAAAAATTGATATCTTCTAAAACTACTAAATGTTAGTGAAATATTCTCAATTAATGCATATCAGCTTCTGGCAGATATACACATATATACAGCATGAACTGAACTGAAATAACATTTTGATTGTTGCAAATAATACAACAAACTTCTTTTTATCATTAGAAAGGACTGATAAAAGGAATTAAACAGATAAGATGTGAAAATGAGAACCTTTAGGAGTGACATAATAGTGCTGTTGATTAAAAAAAACTCTTTAATTTATTTTGAACATAATCAATATTTTCAGATTTTTATCAAATCTTTTATTGTTGCTATAAATGGAGTACAGCAATTTCTGATTGTTGAAGACAATTTCAGAAGGATTAGCTTTGCAAAAATTTGTTAACATAATTGTAAAAATTTTTTATTTTCGCACTGTGTGCAAGTGGTGAAATTTAGGTATAATTATATTCCACTGGTGAACTTTTGGCTTAACAGAATGTCATTGCTGATATTTGTCAATTGAATAACATGATGTCTTTGGTGATTTTTTTTGTTTTGATAATTAACCACTGATTACAATAAGCGCTGCATCTTTGGTGATTAATCGCCAAGTTTAATGCACAATTATTAAACATTTTAATGACTAAAATATGTAGTTGAATGTAATGATTTGAAAGACTTTAGATAAAGGGGGCATTAAATAATTTCTTTTAATGCATTTTCTCATTATCATGTGTTTATACTCCATGTGACAAAGTTCTGAGAAATTATTTTATTTAAAACCATAGGTTTATTAAAACTTGCATTATATAATTACCATTTTTAAGTCTGAATTGAGGCTCAAAGACTTGTCTTCCTTAATAAATTGATTAGATTAATTAGATTCTTTTTGAGTTCCATCTCACTATTCATAGAATTTGTAGTGAATAGTGTTTTTGATGTCTTTAGTATCAAATGAATAGATATAACTTTATGAAATTATATGATAAAGATGTATCTAATGGAATTGACACTGGTAACCAAACACTTGCCTAAAATAATTAGGATTGTGAATTCCACATATTTCTAAGGATGTCGTTTATAGAATTATATTAAATTAGTCTCCTTTTACTTTTTCATTTTGAGGTTTCATTTTTCTTTATTGCAGTACGAATTTGTGATATTAATGTACATAAATCTCCTATATTTTCCCAGTTCTGTGATAAAACTTATTTATTGTTGATATGTTACCTTACAAGAATAATGATCTTTTATCTTTATTTATGTATTTGTTAATGTTCTTATTTTACTTAAACTTCTGCTTAGATAAAGCAATTTTAAAATATTTCATATTTTGCTAAGTTTAATTATTAAATTGTAACATGTATATTCCTAAAATTTATTGCAAATTAAAAACTTTTATGGTTATAAGTAAAAACTTTTGATTATCATGACAATTCTATAGGGATTTGGAAATGTGTATTTTTGCTTTAGATTAGCAATTTTTCAAAACTAAAATAGTATTGATGATTTATATAATATATTTTGATTCATTAAAAAAATGTTTTTGCAGTTTTGAAACTAATGATCATTCAAATCCTTTCAGACCTTTAGAGCACAATATAAATTTGAAGGTCATAGTAAAACTTCAATTTTGTACCTTAATTATTATAAAAGCTCACTTATAAGTCATGGGAGAGATGGGATTCTGAATGTCTGGAAGTTCTTAAATGGGCAATGGACAATTACAAGTAAATATTCATATTTTATCCAAACTATTTTATTAAATTTTTGATACATTATTAAATTACATTAGTGGGTGTTGTAGTGTAAATTTTTGTATCTTTAACATAAAAATATTTCATTTTAATGAGATAATATATTTGGAATTGTGGGAATGCATATCTTGATGAAATATAACTATTATTTATAACCATTAAGTACATATTAAAAAAAATTATGTATGATTTCAATGGTTATTTTTAAATTAATTTTTGATTGAATAATTTTTTACTCAAATAATATCTGAATTTTAAGTAAATAACATTTGTTTAAGAGATACTTACATGCCTACAAACATTTAATTTCACAAATGTGTGTAGCGTACTTAGTGATTTTATACCTTATCCACTTTACAATTATGAATTCCTCATGGAAAAATTTCAAATTTATTAATATTTTTGTAAAAGAGAATATACATAATTTTTTAAAGTTTAACATTATATAATATCAAAAAGACTCGAGCATAAAGATATCAAAATGAAAGGCCCTTTTATGATTACAGCTTTTCAATCACAGTGGCAATTATTAATATAACATTGCATTTAAACATTTTATCCTACACATTATAATCAATCAATAAATCAGTTATGATTTTTAATGAATCTTATACAAAGAAAATATATTTAATTTATATAAGCAAATATTTGACTGGAAGGAATGTAAAAGAATCTGTGTAATGTTTAAAAGTATCTTTAAATTTTAAAGTATCTTTAAACTTTATACATTTAATCTAATAGTATAAAGCATATTATTTTCTTTGTATGTAAAAAAAAATCATTCCATAAATAATAATTATTTGATGGTGCTCCTTTTGAATTTATATGTACTACATTTTTTCATTAATTTGAAAAATTGAGCTATTCAATAATTCAAAAGCAACTGAGAAATGCTAAACAATATTTAACAATAAACAAGCAGTATAAATAGGAAGATTCTTTAATTTTGAGCACATTTCAAAAGATCTTAAATCTATGTTAATCTAATGGTTTAAATTTAAGTCTATTGTAAAATTTTTATGAGTACAAACTTTTAGAAGAAGTGAAAAAGCTTTTTCTGTAAAAATCTATGTTTAAGAAACTGATAAATTTTGATTGTTAAAAGTAATGCATGATTTCCATTTTATTTTAGGACAGTTTCAATCACCAAATGTGGGATTTTGTGCATCAATATTTTATTTTGCAAACAATGAGCCACATGTTGTTTTATTCAATGATGAGACACATACAGTAGGAATTTACAACTATGAAAATGAAACTAAGAAAAGAATACTGAAAATAAAAGATGTTGGAATGTGCATGTGCATGAAAGCTATTCATTTAAAGGAAAAGGCTTTTCTTTTGATTGGCTATGAAAGCGGACAGATTGGATTATGGGATTGTGAATCAGATAATGAAGTTTCTCAGTTAAAGCTCCACAACGAACCAATAATGTGTTTAGATTATGATACACAGCATAAAAAGAAAGGCATTAGTGGATCTGTAGAAAAGGTAATAAACACTTGGACAATACAGGAAGATTTCACTTTAATTAAAGTACAGGAAGTTTTGTTAAATAGTGATGGAATCATTACTGTTAAAATAAGAGAGGATGGTAAAATTTTGATTACTGGTGGAAGTGATTCTAACATAAGAATATTTAGTTGGAAGAGTTTAAAATTGTTAGCTATTTTAGACTTCCATGAGTTTTCAATATACTGTTTATCTTGTTGTTATTTTCCTGTAGGTAAACAAACATCTGTTTTTGCTTCAGGGTCAAAAGACAAATGCATTGCTCTTTGGTCCATTTATTAATAAGCAGAAGAAATTTGCACAAAATAATGGTTTCTGGGAAAGATATTAAAAATAAAGTATTTCAAAAATGAATAATGTGTGAAAAATTAATTTCATGTTAGTGATATATTTTATTGATAACAAATACTATTTAACATTAATAATTGAGCTTATATAGAAATATATTTGGTGTTCACATCTCAATGAAATAGACAAGCAACATTTAATAATTTTTATAGAATTTTATTGTAATATACTGATGCTATGCTTATGAGTGTCTGCGTGTGAATATATGGGTAAATTTTACCAAAAAATGAGTTTTTTATTCAAACCACTTCATCATTACAAGGTAAGTTTTAATTAATCTACAATTATGAGTAGAAATAACTCTCAGAAAGTTGCAAAAAATGTATGTAATGAGTGATAACGTCCAAGAGAACTGTTTAATGTCATTTGCCACATCTCTTTCTTTTTTCCAGTATGTATTAAAAAATATCATTGCTAAAAGTTTGATATTGTTGCTTTAAAAGTGAATACTGTTTCTGTGTTGAACCTGAGTTTAAATAGTTTTGACTGAGTTGACCAATATCAGGAGAATGTTGATAAGAAGAAATTATGCATTAGTTTAATATTTTTAACCATTTACTTTATTTTGGAACATTATGTTAATTTAGGTGTAGGTTAATTTTGTAATTGAAAATTTATTTAGAAGGCTAGAAAAATATCGTGGTTTTCAACATTAAAACTAGAGCAATGGTAAAAGACATAGGAAAAAGCGTAAAGGTTCCAAAATTGTTGAGTATACTATTCAAGGCATGGGGAAATGGATTACGCGAAAAAAATAGTTCCAAAAACATCGGTAGATGGGGCTGTACAACAGAAAATATACTGAAAAGACACAAAATACACATTTGTAGCATATTTTATTCGAACGCATCAAACATTCAATTACAAGGGAATCTGTCATTGAATGCAAGGAAAACTGTCCGGTATGGTTCCCATCTCAAGATGCAAAATCTGCATTCTGTAGACAGCTTGTTCAATTCGAATCGTAATTGATCGATCGTGATACTTCTCACAAGCAAAATGATACTGTCTTTCAAATCTGTCAAGCTTACCAGAGTCCTCGATAAACAAGATTTTTTAACTATCCCCACAGCCAAAAATCATAGGGATTAAGATATGGATTACGAGATGGCCAGTTTGTTGAGAACGCACGACTTATTACTCTACCATTAGTAAAATATTGCTGAAGAAACTGCTGTACACAGAGTCCATTGTGCATAAAAGTAATTGAATGAAGACATTGGCGCTGTTGCATTTGGGGCACAACAAAATATTTGAGCATTTTTCGATACCTCCTGGCCGTCACGGTGGTCATTGCGTGCAGCCTCTTCGAAAAAGAAAGGTCCAGGAATAAATGTGGCTGTGAATCCACATCAGACTGTAACTTTCAATGATTGAAGTGGAATTTCTTGGAAGGTACGAGGGCTTCCCGTGCCCCAAAGGTGACAGTTATGGGTGTTGACTGTTCCACTTAAATGGAAATGTGCTTCATCGCTCCAATGAATCTGAAATGACCACGATATATCAATTTCAATTTTAGCCAAAAATGTCAATGCAAAGGTGAGTCGTTTCTTCCTGCCGATGAGCAGCAACTGCTGATTGTAATGAATTTTGTACGTTTAAAAATGCACTATTTTTTTTAGTACGTTCCACATTGTAGTGTAGGGAATACCGAAGTGCCACTGCACGTACACTTCTACGTTGTTCAACAATAGCGATGGCAACATTTTCAACAACATCTGAACGAGTCGATTTGAGTCCTCGGCCCGGCTGAACTCTAAGATCTCCAGTTTTCTCGAATCGGGCGATCATTCTCCTGAGAGCTTGTGGAAGTAATGGTCCTTTTGCGTAAATTCTTAAGTCGACGAAACTTTCGAAGTGCAGCTGCAAAATTTCCTTTGTTTTCATAAAACAACTTCAGAAGCAAAGTATGTTCTAGCAGCGTGTCAGCCATTGCTGATAAGAATTACATTTTCCCACTTTTATGCCTAGAACAGTATCTGCAAACCAAGAGTTTATACAAATTTTTGCTTACAATGCGAAATTGCAGTTACAATTAAGTTTCTTCACTTTTTTTTTCATATCAGTTTTATTTTTTCATATCCGTTTCCCCATGTCTTGAATAGTATGCACAACAATTTTGGAGCCTTTACACTGAGTAGTCCGCTGTATAGAGAGCTCAGAGTAGCGGTGTTTTAACTTTGATCACCTTGTTATATAGGAAAGATGAATAAAAAAAATCATACAGCATTTTTTTATTCAATATCACAAGCGCACAACTACATCTTGAAAGGATTACAAGAAGAAAAGAGAATTATTGGAATGACAGAAGCAGATAATTTAATCATGTAGATATTCATCCTCACTGTAATATTCCAGAAAAAATAGTTTATTTGCCTCATCCCAATACACCCTTCTTGCCACTATACATTTTTCAAATAATTCTAATTTCTAAATATACAAAATATAATTACACAAATTATAAAAATGATAAATCTGCTATTAGCATTTCGCTTTGAACATTTTCTTATTCAAAATACATTGTCTTCTAATAAATCTTTCAGAAAATGAAAATATAAATTCATATACCTTGATGTATGCAAAGATCAAGTGGATTTAATCCACTGAATTGCTTCTTGACTATCTAAATTTAAAATTACAGCATCATCTATATATTGTTTGTATTTCAATTCAGTTAATAAATATCCAATCCAAATAAAGTCTTTAAAAATTACAGAAATCGCATATAATTTTGCCTCACATGTTGAGATACTAACACTTACTTTTGTTTATAACATTTCTAGATAATTAATGAATCGTCTAGTAAAATTACCCTATCAGAAAATGATTATCATTTTTTTTTCATTTCTCTAACTAGCATTTAGAAGACCAAATTTGTAATCATAAATCATTTTCTTATCTTTTGTACACTCCAAATATCTTACTGTTTTTTTAGCTAAATTATAATGTCTTTTTTTTATTATTTATGATTAAACTGTGAAAGATAAGTTATTATAAATGTTTATCAGGATGTGCTCGATGAGCTAATATATAAAATTTCTCCTGTTAATTCCTGATGCATGGTAATATTAAACTACTCATTGTGGTAGGAAAACTCTTATCTTCTCTTTTTACAACAGAGATTTTTACACTTTTCTAGACTATGTTTCACCAAAAATGAATCAATGTATTCAGATTGTGACAAACTGATATCATTTTTGTACTTTACAGTTTCTATGCTTAATAAATTATCAATTTTGCTTTCATGCATTTCAAATACAATTTTAATGAATTATAAAAAACAGCTAAATCATCTACATACATACATAATATAAGGTAATTTTAACCATCATTTATGAGAACAATTGTCAGAAGCATTAATCCAAAGTTTTTAATTAACTTTTTATGGTCTTATACCAATTTCTACATGAATATGATACTCCTTTTCCATTCCAATTAATTTTCTTTTAACTATGCGGAGGTCATATATAAAGAGTTTTTTTTTCTAGATTGCTATTTAAATATGCGGTTTTTACATTAAAGAACTTAACAAACAGATTTAATTTTGATGGAAATGCAATTAATAATTGGGAAGAGTTTATGTTTTCAACAGAAGAATATGACTCTATATAATTCTTATATTTTATCTGGTTAAAAGTAGCTGCAACAAACAACTGCCTTATATTTTATTTTTCTGCATAAATTTTGTTTTAAAGGTTATAACCATTTACCTTTTATTTTGCTAGCTTCTCTACTATTTTCCAAGCTTCCTGTGAAAAGGTCATTTAATGAATATCCTTTTCACATGTTCCCTCTATATCAAATCCATTCAAAATTATTTTTGTTATCCAAATCAACCTTTCCAAAGAGGAATGGTAGGTTCTGGAAATTATAATCAGAGAAACTTTGTAGAATTTTCCCCTAAATCCTGTCATAAAGACGATTACAGTAGGAAGATCTCATTATCCAATCCCACTTCACTGCCTCTTGCTTGGATATGCATTGTTAAAAAGCAATTGGTAAGAAACCAAATTAATGTTATTGGAATTCCTGCCGGACAATAAAAATATGTATATCTTTAAGCAACATTCATTTGTCACATTTATATACGATTACTTGAAAGACCATTAAGAGTCATTGCTATTGACATGCAGAATCCAGTTGTGGATCATGAACACGATTCATATGTAAGCTCTCTGGAGCATAACTGTCCTGAGTATTTTTAAAAAACAACAACCTAAAATGGATGTTACTCAGTAGTTGCTTAAGAAATTTTGACGAATGACTTTCATAAAGATAACCCTTACCGAAACTAATAGGAAACAATGTATTTGTCCAAAGTAGGAATAAATTAGCCAGTGGCAGATTAAACTAGGAGGCTCTCTGAAATCATAATTTCCATTCGCCAGGCATTATGTTAAAAAATATTTTTGAATATTTATAATATAATAATAATTAATAATATTTCTAATATATAAATGTATATAATTTTTATATATATAATCATATATGGTTATATATAATTGTTGAGTTTTATAATTTTTACATTATTTAATTTCGTATGTTTATCCAATCCAGGAATAAGATTCTAAATACGATTAAAGAATCCTTGTTTGAAATACGATCGGTTTTTGGTTTAAAAGTATAATACTATAATTAGGAGAGATTTCTGCGCATGTGCAAGATCTTGACATCTAAAAATTGTATTAAAAGTATAAATACTGCGAGATAAAATTTTATTTAATGAAATATAACAATTGGAATACTTCATCGTCACTTTATTATTAGTCTGGAGAATAATATTCAAAATAAATTTTAAAAAAGAAAAAATATATATATGAAACTATAAAAATCGGTTGCGAAATTCAAACCTGCAAAACTTTGGAAAGCGCATTGTCGCTCATTTGATAAGGCCACCGTTCCTTAAAGCTGAGTGCTAGTATATGCCTGAAAATACGATCAACAATTCTTAGTTTGAAATACGAGAAGGGATATTGGTTGAAAAGCACAATAATATGAATACGAGCGATTTCTGCGCATCTGCAAGATCTTGACCTTCAAAATTCCATTAAAATTATAGTTTTTGGTAAACTTTTATTGAATGAAGTATAACGGGATAATACATCGTAACTTTAGAATTAGCCTGGAGAATAATATTCAAAATAAATTTTTTAAAAGAAAAGAGACATATAAAACTATAAATCAGTTGTGAGATAGATTCGCAAAACTTTGGGAACTGCACTTCCCTTCAGTTGATAAGGCAATAGTTCCTTAGAACTTAATTTAGGTGAATGCTTCAAAATACGATCTACAATTCCTAGTTTGGTAAACGATGGGTTTTTAGTCTAAAAGAACCATGCTGAGCGATTATTGCCCATTATCAGGATCTTCACTTCCAAAAATTGTATTAATTTTGAGATAAAATTCCGTTCATTGAATTATACAAGTGGAATAATTTGTAGAAACTTTAGAATTAGTCTTGAGAATAGTATTGAAATTAAATTTTTGAAAAGAAGAAAAATATATGAAATTATAAACTGGTTGTGAGATTCAAACCGAAAATTTGGATAACGCACTGTCCAATGTATGAGGAACATTCTCTATGTAGCTTCACCAGTAATCAAGTAATGTGTAGTCATTATTCTAATATCGCTATATTTTCTCAGCCATAGATATTTAGGATAATTAGGGTCTATTAAAAGTGTCTAATGTTTTTGCTCCTTCAGTTATACTTCATTTGACAATAATTTTCATTAACTATCTAAATACATTTAAAAAGATCTTTATATAAGAAAGGCACCTTTGGTTTAAATGTCTGAATGTTTTTAAAAATTGGCTGAAAAATATTTGCAGTATAAGAGAAATTCATTTTAGTCAGAATCAATTTATCCTGACAAGCATTTATAATTCACTCGTGACATATCCAGGAAAAGTATTTTACTTTTATTGATATCTATGAATTTCTTTATGTTGTCAAAAACGTTTAAGAGTACTTTTACAATCACTGATATTTTCTACCCAAAGAAGAGAACAAAATTTCGAGGAAACAGTAGCTTCCAGGAAATCGGCATGTCTAGCTAGCTTGACTGTCTTTAAATATTCTATACATTGCTCTTAAAATAACATCTAGTTATTCATTCAGTAGATTTATACTCATACTGAAACGCTCAATGGATTAAGTGTAGTCCACAAGTAACTAGAGCCCACAATTTTACAATTATTCTCACACAGTTTTTCTTCGACATGTTTTAAAAAATGTTAATTTTTATTTGTTCCTTCTATACTAATTTGTATAGATGACTCTGTAAATCCAACTTGATATAACTTCTTTAAAATTCTCAAACAATTCTTGAGAAGTGGCATGCCTTAAAAATATTGAATTCCAATATCTTGTGGAGATTCTATTAGTTGATTCACACCAATATCTTACAGTAAAATTCATTTGATATTTTTGTGGTGTATTTCAAAGCTTTGGCGAAGCATATTACAAATTTTTATTGTTTAATAATTTCTTGAGAGATTATTCAGCTTTAAATTATTGTTTTTGATCTAAAAATTTCGAAATCGGCTTATTTTCTGACATTAAATTTGATATTTTCAAACTTGGCATATCATCTTCTGTACTCCTTTCAGATACAAAGTCTACCATCAATTGGGGCTTTTGATGTCAATTAGGACCCACAATTTTATTAGTCCCACGAAAAGAAGGAAAACATACAAGTGCCCGTTTTCCCATATATATATTCTAATATAGTATGTATTATATATAATAATATTTATTTTGATTTGACTATACTCATTTCAACAAATTGTTTTCATTTATTATCTTATAGTATTGCCAAGAAATAACACAAAATATACTAGTTTCTGACTAGTGTTCAATTTTTATTTCTTGAATATTGATTATTTTTGTTCCTTAAATAGATTAATTTAAAAAAAAACATATATATATCAGCAGTCTTTATTTATCAGCAGTCTTTATTTATCAGCAGTCTTTATTATTTTATTAATACAATGTACATTTATATCCTTCCATTCAAGGAGGAAACACTTTGAGAGCTTGCAAGCATACAATAGCAGCATCTGCTTTTGCATCTTTTTTATTAGAACAAGGCATTACAGGTTGATAATCAACACCATTCACTTCTACCTGTAATTTAGATTTTAAAAAGTTAACATGTTTACATACCATATAAAATTTGAAAAAAGTGCATTTTATTACTTTGGCCTTTTAAAATTTAGACACATTCAAAGCCAAGTTGTTAAATTATTAACATGGAATGCATAACTATTTAAAACTGCATTTTGTTCAATAAGATTGAAAATATGAATGGAATGAAAAGCAAAGTTTATACCAATCTCAATAAATACAGCATAGTAACTGAAATGTAGATACATGTTACTTATCTGGCTATACAAGATGCTGCTTTGAATTCAAAAGACGTAAAAGGACTTTACTGAACACACTGTATACTTATATACATAATGTAACTGTCACAATTTGTTGCTTAATTTTCTTTCCTTGGAGTATGTTATGAATAAGAGATTTGATTGTAATTAGTGCAGAGCTTCCAATATTGGTTAACCAGTTATCAGTAGCATTTCTTACGGATATATTACCAGCTGGTTTGCCAGAAATAATGGTCTCTAAAATTTTCAATTAAATCTTTATGTGTCTTGGTCTTTTAATACATTTTTCAGCAAAATATTTTAAAGCTTCAAATTTTAATACTCATATAACACATACAATTATAGAAACCTTATGATATTCAGTACGTTATACTATATATCTCTCTAATTTTCTGTCAGCTCCCGTAAGATTTAAATTTGAAATGTAAGAGATAAAGCTTCAATAAATAATTTTTTTTTTTTTTTTTTTGCTAAACCCAAACATTTTTTAAAAATATGCCAACAGAAAATTGAATCCTTCAGCATGGTAATCTTATGTGTATCACAATATATATAATAATTTATGCTATATTTAAAAAAATATTCAATAAAACTTTTTCTGATTCATCATAAAATTCAGTTTCACCTTAATTAAAATTTGAATGTGGTCAATAATATTTTATTTCAATCACTTCTGTAAACAATTATGGTCCAAATAGTCATAGATCATATAATCATTCGATCATATAATTTATGCTAAGCAAAATTATCTTGACAGTCTAAAGTTTCAATTTTCTGAGATCAAGATTGACCGAGTTATCAAGCTTTGAACATCATTATTTTAGGACAATAAATCTTGGGGAAAGTCCAAGCTCTAATTGACACATTTTCTTTAAGACAGTCAATGGAAAGGTCTAAAATTGCATGCTTTTATAGAACAGAGACATTCAAATTTTCATTACTCAGTAAGTTTTAATTGCAAAAGAGTGGAATTTTTAAATTAAAATAATACTGTCTCAAGAATATTTTATTAAATATGATTCGCAAAACAGAGGATATATATAAAAATTTAAAACTGCATGAAATATTATTTATTTCATTCAGATCAATTTTTTTATTATATACATAAATTAAGCTTTAAAAATTAACTGTTGGGCCCTGATTAGAGTGGATGTCCTGTATATATTAAACCAATAATACCTTAAATAAAATCGATTTACTGAATTAATAATATAGATATTGTACAAAATCATATACAATTTTTCAATTATTTATTTTAGAGAAAATATATTTCATTTCATACAAACAATTTCAATTAAATGTTGAAAATTACACTTTTCTATATTTAATTTCCAACAGTTAACTTATTTTTTAATTTAAGCTTTTATCAATATAATAGCAAAGCGTTGATCTATGCTAATTTTTTTCCAATGCAAGCAAAATGTGCTTGTGCAGATTAAATTTTATTTTTATTTTGTGTGATATAAAACTGCTGAAAAATATAGTTAAAATATTTTTAAAAAATTAATTGAAAATAGGAATAATCTATAAGTTAAAACATTGGTATCATTAAGACGATATTTTTTTTGAACTTTTACTTGATATAAAAATCATGTTTGTGTGATCATATTTTCAGAAATTAACACGTAAAAATGCCAAAATTTTGCTTCATTTTTAATTAAGATTCTAATTAAAAATTCAAAAAATTGTTTCGAGATGCACATTTTCAACCTCCATGGTATATATCTGCTAAATTTGGTAGCTATACGTTAAACTGTCTCACATTTAGTATACCAACACCCTACCTTCCAAACATACCTTTATTATAAGTACAAATATAGATAATGTAATATCGACAAATTATTGAAGAATAAACATTTCCAAAAAAATTGAACTAATTCAAACAAATATTTTCAAATATTACTCAAAATTATTGACAATGTTTATTATAGATCAAATATACAAGCGAAATAATTTTTTTAAAAAAAATTAACACAATTTTGTTGATTAAATAAATTAATACTATTTGTTAGACATTTAAAATTTTGTTTCATTAAAGAGCAAGAACTTTTGTTTTCCTTAAATCATCACTCTACTCAGTTTAATACTATAACCAACTCTCACATTCATTTTTGTTATTAGGAGCGACTCCAGTGTTTTTATATTCTTTTGGAACAAGTTTCCATTTTGTTTTTTCCCTAACTATGCTAAAAATATCTTTATTATTTGCATTACTGTGAGCGAAGATTTGGGAAAAGGATGTTTTCAACATATTTTATAATTTTCCTTATACATGTGTGTGTGTGTGTGTATGTACTGATATTTTAAACTCTTAATTTAAACCAAATTAATTTCCAAAGCTTTATTTTAATTTAGCCCATAGTAATTTCATTCTCTTATTTCCTGATCCAATTCCACTTTCTGTTTAATTAATTCACTGAAGCTTTGTAAAAATGATGTGCCATCAGTTCCACGTGCCTAGTGAAAGTGATCCGTTCGGTGCCCTTATCCAAGGTCAACACAAGTATTGAATTGACACCCATCCTGGAAATCCCATGTTATATAAGACTAGTGATCATTTGTTTCGTTCCTTCTTTACTTCTGCTTTTGTTCCGCACTGTTGTGAACGTGTTCTGTCCGCTCCTGCTGCCTTTCCGGAATGGATTAAAATGAATTTAAAAAATGTAGAATGTCTCTTCTATGTCTTCAAACCTGCCTTCTGCTTCACATAAAATTATGCTTTATATATATATATATATATATATATATATATATACAGGTTGTTGCCGAATTCGACCGACTAATTGAGAGGAGTGATCTTTAAAACTCCTTAGTTATCACCCTACACGCTTATATCAAATTATAGAATATAAAATTCCTTACATTTTCAAGCTTTTATTTTACTCCAAGTTTTAATATTTTTGCAAATATAGGTTCTAAACTAGTTTTTCATTATCAGTAATTTACGACCCTCTAGATTATCAAATCCGTAAGTTACCAGCATGAAAAGAAACTTATAAAAATGTGCTTTCACTTAAAAAAAATTCATGGCTGAAACAACATTTGTTATTTTTTTATTAATTTTTTACAGTTTTCCGACTCCCTGTATTTTTGGAATTTTTACCTACTAAATGTCGTTTGGCACCCCGTGTTGTATGGCGATTCTTTATCCTCTTGATGCCTACTATCACTCCTCTCAATTAGTCGGTCGAATTCGGCAACAACCTTATATATATATATATATATATATATATATATATATATATATATATATATACAGAGAGAGAGAGAGAGAAAGGGAAATAACTAATGTTGGAGATATTTGTACCATTATGTAGGGCATTTATTGGGGAAGGTGGTTTTAGTGTATTGACGTCATATCAAAATACGAAGGAGTTTTATAATTGCGATTTTAATCATTTTCCTAATACGATTCGCGCATGCGTGAACAGCAATATCTGCTTTGCACTTATCCGCGCGTGTGAGGAAACCTCAAACTTCGCATGTGCAAATAGCAAGAGCTGTGATATTCATATGCGATACATTTCTTTGTTTACGTCTGATTTTAAACAGCGATTCAAATCTCGTTATACCCAAAAGAAGGAAATTCAACCTTGGCCGGAGCACATTCAATGCTAAAACGCTTCGTTTGTTGCGTGATAATGAAAATGTAGAGGAAAGAAACGTTAGGTTAGCGAATATCGGAGAAAGAATGTCCACACTTTCTTCAAAGGAGGGTCTTCTGCTGAGCGAAGTAACCGTCTCTCTTTAAATCGCACTGCAGTTGAATTACAGAGTGAATGAATTTCGCCTGTCTGCTGACAGAGAAAGACTTTTAAATTTGAGACACAGGAGAAGAAGTGAAAGAACAAACGTTCCTGATATTTGTTCCGAAAAGGAGTACACCGCTATGAATTTCGATCCATGTGTGGATTGCAGAAATAATGCCTCGGTTTCAATAGGAACAATGTCTATAGTCCGCCATATTGTTCAGCTTTAGGAACAGCTTTGATATACAGTCATTTTCGCCGAATAATAATTATAATAATGTATTGCTAAATTTTAGCGAAATAGCCGAATGTGTCGAGAACGGCAATAATAGGGTAACGGTTGCAAAAGTGACACCGAAATATTCCAACCTCGCAAGGCCCAAAATGACTGTATATCAAAGCTTAGCCCAGCTCTAAAATGGAAAGATGAATCAAAAGGCATGTGTTGTTTACAAGGGAAAATTGAAACCATTTTAACAGTCTAAATATGGAACAGCATTGATATACAGTCATTTTCACCCAAAAAAGTTTATCGCCAAATTTTAGCGAAATGGCTGAATGTGGCGCGAAAGGCAACAATAGCGTTTCCAATCTAAAGGTTCCGAGGAACGCTGCAGCAAATTAACGGAAATATAGGGGGGGGGGGAGTCAATTAATGCAGTAAAATGAAATACATGCTAAAAATTTAATCGAAAATGATAGCAAATGATAGCAAACAGAATGATAGCAAACAGAAGTATCTGCAGCAGGAAAAATCAAGGGAAATGAACAGGAAAGATCGAAATACAATAGCATGCAGTAACATAAAAAAAATGGCGGCCATGTAACCCCAAACAAAGCGCCACTGAAAAATTGCCTACCTTGCAAGGCGCCAAATGACTATATATCAAAGCTTAGCTCTAAATATTTCTGAATATGTGCTATAAAGTTATTTTTGATGATTTCTAAATATCTTTTTGATCCCGAATGACACTCCCATATCATATTTGGTGGAGGCTAGACGAAAAGCTAAGCTAATTTTTCTAAAGCTAATTTTTCCTATTAGATGTTATGCCACGGGCAATGCTGTGCAGGTACTGCTAGTATATATATATATACACTGGTGTGCAAAACTTAAGCAACAGGTATGTTTTTTGCCATAACATCACGAGAAATCATCTAAGAGACATGAAATTCAGAAATGAGATACAGCATTTTGTTCTGAAAGA
>JAPMOR010034098.1:750620-799699 GCA_026543865.1 Argiope aurantia
TCTTTCAGAACAAAATGCTGTATCTCATTTCTGAATTTCATGTCTCTCAGATGATTTCTCGTGAAGTTATGGCAAAAAACATACCTGTTGCTTAAGTTTTGCACACCAGTGTATATTCCTTTCTAGCTTTTCATTATATATCCATAATTTTCACCTAATTTCCATAGCAAGACCGAAATTATGTGGCTGTTGTGGATATATTAGTGTAATAAGAAATTAAACAACCAATATTCACAGCAAATTAACTGATCCCCAAAACTACTAAGGTCAGACAAAAATTCACTGAACTTGAATTTTACAGAGAATAAAATTTCCCAGATGCTTCATTAAAACTATGAATTTAATTTTAATTTTATTAATGATGGGAAATATTGCTGTAAATATATTTTTACATGATGTGCATGTAAAAATATATCTAATTAATTTTAATTTATTAAAATTAGTGGGAAGAATAAACTATTACAAGTGAATTAATAATATTAGAAAGGCTTTTCTTTAAATTCTAAAATTGCATAAAAATTTTGCAATATTTTTGAGAAACATCACACATGCACAAAAACATTAAAACTTAAATAACTTTTGAATTGAAAAGTTGATACCAAGTTTTGTCTTGTTTTGAAGAGTATATATAATATATACAGATGATATAAACATAAAATTACTTTGAAAAGAAACTGTTTCTTGTGAGGAGGACCTTCATCCTTTATAACAGTATATAGAGGAGGTTTCCATTTTCTTTTACTGCAAAGCTCCATCAATGCAGACACGGGATGTTTTCCTAGAGCCAAAAGAAACATACAATCTGAACTGAAAGATGTATAGTTATTTAAAAACCTAAATTATGAAACACTATAATAAAATTATTATCATTATTTTCATATTGGAGTTACCTTGTAGTTCTTTGACAGCATTTGTTATATTGTTCTTTCCACTTTCTCCTTCAGAAACTAGACCTAAAAGAAAAGAATCGAAGTGAATTCATTGTTTAGTTAAATTATATTTTACTAATGAAATGTTAAGCAGTTATTATATACACACAAATGTTGTTTTTAATTTTGAGTGCAATATATATATATATATATATATATATGTAAACGATAAAACAGTTATGTAATGTGTGATAAGACCGCTTATAGAATTAATTGGTGAAAAATTTTAGAATTAGCATTCTTATTTCGAAAATGGCATTTAGGGAAAGGATTTCAATTGCAAAGTCCAATCCTTATCAATTTAGTATTAAAAAGTTAATAATAATAATATTATATGTTAAACTGTTACCTTTCTCCAACTAAAAATTGTAAATTAGTGAAATTAAAATACTAGACACAATGGGTTAAAGATTGATCTATGAACTAAAACACATTTTAGTGTCAGATTGTCCTCAAAGTGACTGCAAGGTGATGGATGTTCTAAGATAGATAAATATTTTTATATTAGTCTTGAATGCTAATCTATACTTATAATAAAGCTCAGTGTGTGTGTGTGTGGCGCTCTACAGGCCAGACCGTTTGACCTACAGTTATCAAATTTGGTACATATATACCTTGGAGGTAGGGAATGTGCATCTGGGGTCCTTTTTTCTGAATTTTTAATTAGAATTTTAATTATTAATTAAAAACTAACTTTCCCAACAAAAAAAAATCTTTATTTCCCCATCGCCAAATGAGTAAGGTTCCCCCCCCCCCCACGTTAATGAGGTTAGGCTTAACATTTTTCGACCGATTTTTTCAAACGATTTTGTTTATTTTCTTAATGTTTGATGCATTTAAAGTTAAAAATTGTTAATTAATCGATTTTTCAAATTCATTCTGAAGTACTTTTGAATTAAAATAAAACAGAATAAAGGAAATTAAGAATTTCTAATCTGCATAGCATTACCCCAACTGCCGTTGAAAAATTCATGCATGCGCATTATGTTCTGATTGTTGACAACTATTTTCAATGGATACAGACTTGATTTAAATTATTTTTAGGTTAGTTGTATGATTTTGTAATTAAATTGTACTTATGTTAGTAATGTATTTTTTGTATATGCTTATAGTTTTAAGTACCATGTTTTTAACCTGTTTTCGACCGATCATTTTAAACGCTTTTGTTTATTTTCTTAGTGTTTGATGCATTTAAAATTAAACATTGTTAATTAATCGATCTGCTCATGATGAACCTGAAAAAATTTTGTTGACAAATTCTTGAGATATTACATAAATTAAGAAAGACATTCTTTAGTGCCCATAAGGTTTAAATGCTCAGTGACTCTGTTTTCAGTAATCATATTATTAAAAAAATGCTTTGTTTCAGTAAAAAATATTATATTAATTGCAGATTAATCATTTACACTTTAATTTAAAGCATAAATTCTACGGGAACTAACAGAAAAATGAGAGAGATAATAATTACATTATGACTGAAGGCCTTTATAAATATTATGAGTAAATTATATGACTATCAAAATTAGAAAATATTTTGATGAAGAAGCTATTAAAATAGGAATTACATAAAATATTTAATTATTAAAATTTTAACGAGCATTAAGATTGGCGAACCGGCTGGTCGCCAAAGGCAGCTACTATTGAATAAGGTTAAAATGATATTATATCTGTGGTTCAAAGAGAGTTTTTTTCAATAACTGAATGCATTAGGATTAAATCTATATTAATTAAACCTAGGAAGAAGCAATATTAAACTTCCCAAGAGAAAAATTCATTTTTTACACTCCAACAATTCCACAAATAATTGAAAGCAGAATTTTAAAAAGTTTTTTTTCTCTCTCCTTCAAACATGCTCACATATCTATGTATTATGAAAATGCATTTAATTATCATAATTCGACAGCGTTAAGCTATAATTATTGTCCTTCCCTTTGATCGATTTTCTTGGAAATGCAAGGAATTCTCAATTCTTGGTGTTTTTAATATAATTTAAGAGAAATTTATTGAAATCTATATATACTGGTTGTTTACTGTGATTTCAGAATTGGTATCACTATCAATTATGTATGTTGCAAATTGCAAATTTTTCACCAAAAAGAATCCATGAGAAAGTAAGAGCAAGGTTACAGATTTGATAGCATTTACTAAATGTGTACAAAAAATTAATGACTTTATAAAACATGAAAGTATTATTCAAAAATTTAATTCCAAGAACCAGTTGAGTTTATAAGGTTAGAAATGATCAAAGCTCTGATTATAAACTCTATTATAATGCCTATGAGAATTACTAATTGAAAGGATAGAACTTACACCTCTGATTCAAAATAGGATAAGCTTACAGTGACAGAAAAGATTAGAATATGTATTTATAACGGTACTCGGGTTCAATTCATGAAACTCATCTTCCCAATTGTCATACAGAGAAATATATAAATGTACTGTTAATTTTAATTAAAATCTAATTATGATAGCAAATAGGAATGCAAATAGTATTATTACTTTGACACAAAAGAAAATTATTCTATAAACTACAAGATACAACAGTAATATAACAGTAATTCTTACCAATTGCATTGACCACAACTTTGTGGCAATGAGACTTAAAAAATAATTTGCATATGATACAGAAAGACGGTTAAAGTTTCATTTGCAAAAATAGTAATTGTCCTCAATGTCTACCATTAATCACAAAGGCAATATTCATGAGGTAGTTCATTTTGCTTAATTCACTGCAAAACATGATTCCATTAGATATTGCATGCCAGTTAAACATTTGTATATCTAAGTCTTTCTTCTGTCTTTAGGAATCGAACTTTGCCTTAAAATAGTTTTTTAAAATGCTTTAATTTAATTCAGTTCAAATTCTTATCTCATTGTGAAAGTAACACATTGATAAGAACCTAAAATTCAAGTGACATGATCCGTTACTGACAAAATCTGCCAACTTCTATACTACATCAGCTTAACACAGTGTTGAAAAATGAAACAATCTGATGTAGTCTGTGTGACTAAGGGTAATTACACAGAGCACTAATTACCTATGCAATATTTTAAGCACCTTTCTGTATTATGTTAATTTTTTTTTCAATTGCTATTTATAAATCAATTATACCTATTTGTAATCCACCCAATGTTTTGAATTCCTTTATAATATCTGTTTTGACTATAATGAACAATTATAAATTAATTTTCCTTACCTTTTTTATCCATTTTAATATCAATTATTAAGGGGACTAATGAGCCTTCTTTATTCTTTCCAAGGCCCTCTCCAGGATTCCAACCCATTTTTTTCAGCAAGCTCATTCCTTTTCCTTCTGTTACAGGTGCAGCACGGGTAAATGCATCCTGCAAAAATATGTGTTAGCCTCACCTAAAATAAACTGATATATCAGAATTATGAAATCTAGAAATATATGAGGATTTTTTATTATCAAGTCATCAATGCCTGTTTGAAGAATTATTCTAAAAAAAATCAGAATTATTATTTTAGACACTGCAACACTTTTATTTCATTGACTAATTTTATATTTGTAAAGATGGAATTATGTAATTGATTTTTTATACCTTTTATTACCATGGCTGGATTTTGAAATTTTGTACAATTGTGTATTCTCAGTGACAATATGTCATTTATATATATACAAAACCACTTAATCAATTTATTTAATTTTATATAAATATTATTTAGAAGTAAATTTGAATAGAAACTGATTTTGGAAACCTGTAATATTACATACTAAAGGCTAACATTATATAATAATAATTCTTTTTAGTACTCTAATAGAAGTTTATTTTTAAAAATCATTTTTATTAGTGGTACAAATTTCATATTTTAATGACCCGAGACATTAAAAAATTATATAAGTAGCAATGTACCTGTAATACACATGAAAAAAATCCAATAATTCCATTTTAAAACAAATCATAGCTCCAATTTTCATGGAAACGTTTTTCTGTTCGCACACAGGCTGATTTCCAAAGATTATTTTGGCCAATGTTTGTAAAAATATATAATTTTACTACTAAGGTAACAAAATATATCTCATTTATGTAACTAGCTGCATATTTCAATTATTGCATTCATAGATTGACAGATAGACACAATTTGAAAAGTATGTTACTTTACAATATTTTCTTTTCGTTTACTTTGTAAACAAAAGAAAGAAGAAGGAAAAAAAAAAGAATTAAATTTTGATTATGCTAAACTTAAACATCATATGAACAAGATAAAAATATGAAAGAAATAACCCACCGCAATATCTTTTCTTTTTTTTTTCTTCATATTAACTTCAAAAAACACAATATGAAAAAAAAAAGAAGTTTTTCTTTGATCTTTGGTATTAACCCTCGTAATAACTTCAAAACCTCTCTTTTCTGTTATCTCCATTTCATGATCCAAGACAAATCTACCACAAATCACTCATCAACCACATTTTTTAACTGTAATTTAAATATTAAAATTAATCATGAATCTAAGGAATATAATTTAAAATGGGGGAGGGGGAGAAACCCTGAGAAACCTATGCTACAAACAAATTTTGCAGCTAATTGTTGCACCCAAATCATTTACAGTTCAAGATTAAAAGATTGAAATAGAAAAAACAAAAAATATGTTTCTCCTTCTTTAGTCTTAACGAAAAGGTTGTAAATCATTCTACAGCTTCACCAATCTTTTTTAAAGAATCCTTTATGTAGGCCATCTTTTGAATCATCTGCTTTAATAATTGAAAGAAACATTTCATAATATATGAATTTCAATAATGACATATTTTTTATTTCTTTGTAATTAATCTATTATTCAAATAATTATAATTATTTAATACAAAATATATCTTAATTTCTTTTTTTAGATATATTTGAAAGCAATAATTAACTATCATAATTATTTGATTATTTTGAAAAAATGTTAAGATATTTTAATTACAATCTATAATGAATATTTAAATGGACAAAACAGCATTACTCAATTATATAATTTAAAGCTCAAACCTTTTGTCACATTAAATATGCTCTTATTTACAAACTTAAAAATAATTTGAATTAAGCATTTTAAAAAAAACTTTTATTACTGTTATCTTTTTTATAATTATACACAGCAAAAGTCTTTCAAATAATGATAACTCCCAAAATACATGCAAGAAATTAAATGAAAATTGGAGCATTATAAAACAAATATAAATATATATAAATGATAAACTGAAATTTGCATTAAATAATGATCTAACTCTTTAAAGTATACAATTAAAAAAAACACTTTTTTCCATTTAATATAATGTTAACATTAGCATACATTTTTAACAATAAAAACTAAACTACAATGCATAATAAATTCACCAATGAGAAAACAAGCAGTCAATGCAAATTTTCAATCAGATTATCCTTTAGTAATACTAACAATATTTTAATCATTATTTGTATATTAAAATTCAGCTTAACTAATAGATCCTAAAGAAAAATTTATTCATTTTTAAATATAGAATTTGCTGTCTTATTACTGCTCTATATTGCTGTATCCATATTACTATATGGCTTGATATAAGAAATGAATAAAAGATGAATTGTAATACAAATGATAAAGAAATGTAAAATTTTTAGAAATTAAGTAAATGGTCATATAATTTTATTTGTCTTGTTATTACAAAATATTTTTCCTGAATAAAATATTAAAGTGCTTAGTAAATATAAGATCTAAAATTAATTCTTATAGCAATTTCATATCCATATTTACGTACATAAATAATTTTGAAAAGATAAGAGAAACAAATAGTGTATAAAAGCATGCTTTGGTTAATATTTATTATAGTGCCATAAGGCCACTTCTTACCATAACTGATAGCTTAATTTCCGAATCTGAAGTGCTGCTTCCAAATCCAGATTGCATTTTTGTTGTACCTGCTAAAGATGTTTTACTAAGGAATGCCTGCAACAAGCTCTCAATTTATGGAGTAATATATCAACCACAAATTAAAATTTAGAGCCAACTGTACACAATTCCATGATTTAATTTTCCATTAATTTATTGTATAACAAGAGTGAAATATATATATATATATATATAAAATTGAGGTTACGAAAAAATTTTTTTAGTATTTTTTTATTCCAAAGCACAATAAAAAATATAAAGCTGTCTTGATAACACAAATTAATATTAATGTTTCACAAATTAAAAAAAAATATTCTGATGTATTCAAATTTGATAATTTACATATTTAATGCAAAGAGGTATAGAATTTATATTTTAATAATCAACATTTTATCAAATTAAAATTGTAATAAAATCCCAAGTGCAAAAAATTTCATTTTTTCACAATGTTGATAATTTCTATGATTTAAATGTATTCAACTAATATAATTTGATTAACATAAAGCATCAATTAATTGACTCTTCATTTCAAACAAGAAACAGATTTCTGCAATGGTAATTATAATGCTGTGGTCAAAGAAATTATAACTAAGAAATTAAATAAATGTAATTTCCAAATTATCACACACAGAAATTATAATTATAGCAATATTTCAGATTTCAGTACATTTTTTTCTGCATGAATGCAAAATCTTATTTTTTTATAAATAATTGCAAGTTAAATATAGATGTCAGAAGATGCCTCTTTAATTATTGTTTAATCATAAATAAAATGTGGCTGGATAATATTTTAATATGAATAGATACATAAAATTGCAGAGACATAATGAAAAACCTGAAATTAGTTGCACTTAATAGATAATAACAAAATATATCACAAAGAAAATTTTTTAATTACAATGCTATAGAAGATGTGGTAACCAACTTTATTAATAACTTGGGCTTCTATTTTTTCAAATTCAAATAGCAAATATGCTATCAAGATCATCTATTAAATACTTAACCACTCTGAAATCTTTTTAGAAGTTATCTGATGGATCTTTTTGACTTCTTAAGGTTTAAATAATGACAAGTCATTCATAACATATTCTTATAAAGGGCATCGGGGAAAAGGAAACCTAATTTCAATCATAGGTTTCATGTTAAATTGCAGGAACTTTTTTTAAAAATGTTATTTAAACAGTTGGTTCTAAATACAAATCTCTAAAAGTGCCATCAATATAAAAACATCTAAATGCAGGAATGAATAAAGTTTTACATGCATTAAAGTAAAGCAGGTTAGCAAACTGTGAAACATTACTAGAAATTATAAATTTTCTGTATTTAACATATCTTGCATTCATCATTTATACATCTTCTATTAAAATTTTTCTTACAACAAAAAATAAAAATCACTCTACAAAATTAAATTCTTTCTCTGAAAATAAATGCATTAAGGCTTCTACTCTTTATTCTCCTAACATTTGAATGTTTTTATAAGAATAGCACTAATAGAAGTATTTGTGGTTGATAACAATTAATGAACACTTACCATACTTATACTAATTTTTCAACTTCCATGTCATAAAGTGGCAAGGTCCTGCTTGAATAAATTGGGGGCTTGTTGCAGACTCATATTAAATTCTTACCCCAAAAACATGAGCAGCAAGATGCATACTATAAAGCACAAAGTCTGGAATACAATAAACAAGTTCAACAGCTTTAAAAATATGAAATCACATAAAACGCACTGAATCCCAAAAAGAAACCTTCATGAATTTTCTAAAATGCATTTTAATGTATTTCATAATCTTAAGCATGTCCATAAAATAAGAAAAGCGTTGAAAAGAACAATATTTTTTAAAAAAATAAACAATAAAGGCTTTTTATCTCTTGACCTATAAATAAATTGTCAATATTTTTTGGGGCACACCAACAGCAATCTATACTTATAATAAAGCTCAATGTGTGTGTGTGTATGTTGGCACTCTACAGGCTAGACCATTCAACATCCAGCTACCAAATTTGGCACGTGTATGCCTTGGAGGTCGAGAATGTGCATCTGGGAGTTATTTTATCGAATTTTTAATTAGAATTTTATTTATTTAAAAATTAAGCGAAATTTTGACGTATTTCTGTTATAACTTCTAAAAATATTACCGAAAAAAACGATTTTTACATGAAGTTAAAGATAAAACATTTATCTTTTAAATGATACCAATGTTTTAACCTCAAATTTAAATTTCTATTTTTAATGAATTTAAATAAATATTGTAACTATATTTTTCAACAATTTTTTTCGTACAAAATAAAGATAAAATTTAAGCCGAGCACGTTTCGCATTCATGGGAAAAAATTAGCTTTTTTCAAAGTGTTGCCATCACACTGATTAAAGCTCCAATTAAAAATAAATTCAATCTTTTTGGAAATGAAATCTGCAAAAATATAATTTTTGGCCCGTGTTTGTAGGAAATGAAACAAATATGAAATATTATTTTTTCTAAAAAATAAATTCAAGAAAAATTATTTTATAATCTTTTACACTCTCTATATTATTAATCCAATAAATCAGTTTTATTTTAAGGCAAGTTTTGTTTAATATGAACAGGATATCCATTCAAATCAGGGCCACACAGCTAATTTGTAAACCTTTAGCACGACACAGATCTGCTAAAATGGTCTAAATGGAAAATGATTATATTTTATGTAACTTGATTCAATAAATGCTTTAATAAATAACAAATTTTTGATTTTACATAAAGTTTCTACTGTGGAAATCAAGATGAACAAAATGTTCTTGAAACACTAATATTTTAAATAAAAAGAGTTAATTTCCAATCAACTAAATCAATCACTTAAACTGACTGATTAATGAAAATTTGAATATCACTATTCAATAAAAAAAAAGGATAATTTTAGATTTTCCATCGATCGTTTCAAAGAAAATACGCCAATCAGCGAGCAGGTTTCTCAAGATTAATTGGCCTAAGATTATGAAAATGTTGAGTTTTTCTAAATTTTTAACATTCAAAACTTCATAAATAAGTCTTAGTTGATCGTGGAAAATAGAAACATTCATTCATTTATTTAAAATTTGGTGTGACCGGAATATTTCTCAGAATATGATTCCTTACTGCATTAAATTAGACTTCATAATTTTTGAAATATATTTATAGGCCGGAACAAAATATTATTGATTTCATTTCAATCCTTTTGAAAGCAAAACTAAAAACTGAATTTTATGCTGAATCCGAGAAGTTTTTGTTGAATTATTTTTTGAGATATTACATAAATTATGAAAAATATTTTGTAGTTCACATAAGACTTAAATACCGAGCGATTCTGTTTGCAATACTCATATTCAATAATAATAATAATTAATAAATAACAATAAAGATGATAAATAAAATAAAACACTTGGTTTTATTAAAAAATATCTTTATATTAATTGCAATTTCATCATTTCCACATTAAATTAAAGTTGTTTACCGTTAATGACAACAAATTAGCAAAATATATATATACAGTAAATTGAACGAAACGATCTAAAAGACAGTATAAGTTTGGTATGACTATCAAAATTTGAAGATTAAAAATGTTTTGTTTGAGAATCTATTAAGAGACCAGTTACTTAAAATATTTAATTGAAAATTGTAGCGAGTGGTAATACTGGCGAACACGACTAGTATTAATATAAAAATGCATGGTTTAGAATCATGGATTGAAGATTGGTGAATCGCCAAATAAAAACTTGGATGATTTAATTTCAAAACATTCAAACAAGGAGAATATTTATAGTTTTAAAAAAGCCAAGGGGGTAGGGTGAGCAGCAGCAACTTCTTAATTTAGGATATCGTATTTTCTTAGTTATAGATTGTACTCTTTTTATTTGCACAACATTTTATTTATCTAGAAATCTAATTTATATATAAAAATAACAATTATTCATTTATGTTATAAACATGTAACTAAAATCGGCACAGTAATTGGTTCCATCAATTTTTTTTTATCAGCTATATAGGTAGGCAGAATATCTGAAAGATATTGCTTAAACGTTATATTTAATTACTGGAACCAAAGATTCAATAGATACAGTATTCCAGAAATGAGTATTGATTTTTTTAAAATTGGAAATTAAAAAAAAAAAAAAAAAGGTTAAAAATGTTTTTTTTTATTTTTTATTTATAGATGTATTTAGTTTAACTCAAGCAATTTATTCAACTAGCTGTTTAGGAAGAAACTTCTGAAATGCGTCAGAATGTATTTCATAATTTTACTGACAGATTTGGGATCTTCAGGGATACAGATGGAGCACATATTGAAGGTGTTTTTTTTTACTAAGTTTTCACTTCAGATTTATAAATTCTTTCCCCATCCCTTTTCATAAATGACATGTTTTTCATAAATCTCTTCTCAATCATAATTTGAATAGCTTAACTAGTAATAATAATAACTAGTATGTTAATCTAAAAAAAGTGTGTGAGAGAGAGAGAGGGAAGGGGGCTTAATACTGGAATATAAAATACAAATTGTGGAGCATTTTGTATATACAGAAATAAAATTTAGAACTATTTTAGACATGATAAACAGAAATTAACGAGTGTTTTAAAAATTCACATTGCACAAAAATACATTCTTATTCAGGATACTTTCAATACTGTTCAGAGTTTCCAATGCATTAAATTTTTATTGTATTCACAAGATTAATGAAATAAAAATATTTTTATAATTTTGAAGAAATGTGTTGAATTTATTGCAGAGAATATTTTTTAAAAAGAAAAATGAAAGAGCCCAGGTTGATTAAATTTGAAAATATTTTTTCCTGATCTTAATTTTTAATATGTTAAAAAAAATTTATGAACAGAGTTATTCAAAAAGTAGGTGCAAACTTCAAATATTTATTTCAAATGAATGACAATATATAGAGACACATATAATGCATAATTGAATAGAGGAAAGTTCAAAATTTTACATCATGCATTTGGATAATCCAGGTAAAAGTGTCATTGTTGTTTGTTAACAGAAAAATAATAAAACCTTATTAAAATTTGTTTTATATACTGAAGTGTGAAAAGGATGAATTCCGTCTACAGTGCAGTTGTTGTAAATTCAACAAAGAAACTACCTTGTCATAGACAGGTTGATAGTTAGTACAAGAAATTTGTAAAAGAGAATTGTTTATGCAAGAGGAGAAGCAGTGGTCATCTTTGCATATCAGATGAAAATTTCAAGAAAATCTGAATGGATTTTGATCAAACCTTAGGAAATATAGCCCTACCTGTGGTGGAGTGTGTGTATATATATATATATATAAACACATGCACGTACCACTTTCACTGGATACTCTTCATGATCAAATTGTTGAAGCAGAGAATTCAATAATCGGAAATCAATTATTACATGTATGGCAAGAAATGAACTTTTAATTTAATCTTTCTTGCATAATTAATGGTGATCATATTAAATGCATAAAATGAAACTTTGAACTTTCCTTAATCCAGTGATGCATAGTATATTTGCATATTATTGCTAATTAGAAATAAAATTTTAGATGCTCTTTCATTTTGAATAACATTGTATGTAGAGTAATGAAGTGAGGAACATTAATTTCTAAAATAAATTTATTTGATAAAATAAAAAATAGACAGAGATAAAATAATAATAATAATCTAAAAAAATGATTAGGGAAGATTTTTTTTTTTTTAAATAGAAAAAACATCTTTTAAATAAGCAATTTATGAGAGGAAGAAATAATGAAGGAAAAACCTGAAAAAGGAAAGAAATTGGTTAAAATAAAGGTTTAAGAATCAATTTTTCAATAAAAAAATTGGATAAAGAGAGAAAATTTTATTTTAAAAGACATGAACTAAAAGATTTCTAATTACTTTTTTCACACGATAGTCCTTGAATCCACCTAGACGTTCCCGTGGAAGAGGTTTCACATATGTATTTCCATAAAACATTCCTGGAACTCTGCATGAATTCACCCATTCTTGTATCTAGAATATATATATATGCATAAAATTCTGAAGTTTGGTATTTATTTCATATGCTTCATTATATGACTTTCATAAATTTTCTGCAAACTGAAATACAGCAAATTTTAAAAAACTTAAAATTTTATTTCTTATATAAATAGAATGCTCAAAAGAATAGATGCAGGGAGATAGTATTTTAATTTCACTGACAGGAATGTTTAAAACATTTCTGATTAGTATAAAAATGAAATTGACTGCTTCAGTTTCATAAAATGGTATTAAAATTCACTTCATCAGCTCTAAAGTATTGAACAGTACTTTTGAAAACTTTTTTAAAGTATTAAACATTTTGTTTTCCTTCAATCAAAAGTCTCCAATTTAAAACTGCATAATTAGAATGGTTTATTTTACAAACACATTTTTATTTACACACAAGATTCAATTCTGTAAAGAATATCCTCAGCTTCAATTTTCACTTTTACTAGACCAATTTAGAAATTGGTAGATATATGAACCAAATATGCAAATACAACATTAAAAAATAAAGTGCAACTTTATACAAGTTAATATTTTTTCAAGTTTTTTTTTAAATTTATTTTCCTGCATTTTTTAAGTCTTTATGAAAAAATTTCCAAATTTTCCTGCAGTTCCCTGATTTTTTTTCCCTTCCAAATTTTAAATTCCCTGTGTTTTTCCAATTCTCCCAGAGGCGTGGCAACCCTGTTGGACCCTTCATTTTTTGCTCCTTTTTGAAAACAATGTATTTCCAGCTTATTCTACTGGTTTCAACTTTCACAAAAGTTGCTGCATACAAACATTCAGCTAATACATTATACATATTAAATTTTGAATGTATGCATACATGCATAATGAAATGCTCATTTTTTGCTCATAATGAAATGCTCATTTTTCATTCAATAATTAATATCATTTAATTCTGATTGCAGGGTTTTGTGTACAATGTCTTTTGTCATGGTCTCGGAAAAGAACATTCTTTTATATTAAAAACTTTGCAAATTATATATATATATATAAAAAAAAAACCTTGGTGAAATTTCAAATGGTTTTTATGAAAATATTAATTTCTCCATGAACATATGAGCTATTTTCATAAAAATAAACACAATTTATAACAAAAGCCCTCTTAATCATGTGCTAAAGTTATGTGCTTCATTAGCATATTCATTCATTCTGCATAACTCTGCTAACTCTCTGCTCTGCTAACTTTTTTCAACTTAATGATGGCCCCCTATGGGGTTTCGGGTAAAAATCAACAGAAATATAAGATATCTACTATGTTATTTACACATCTGCCATTTCATGATAATTCCAACTGTATTTTCTCTAGATATTTCACAAAATGTCTAAAATCGCAAGTGATCAGTCATCATTTGTCAGGTAGTGTAGATGCTGGAATATATGGTAAGTGCAAGAAGTAAGGTGATATATTTATTAGTATTCAAGATTATTTTAGAAGGTATTTTTTCCCCCTGTCAGAGAACTTACATAAAGTAAGTGATGAATATTTAAAGCATAATTTTTAAGTGATTCCTACAACAACTTTCCCACTGTTAAAGATTCAATGTTTAACTGCTAATTTATTCACTTTTTAAGATAATTTTAATTTCTTATTCTAGTTTTACATGATATACATGTACGACAACTCATTATTATCTATCTCTCTATTATAGCTCATGAATTTAAAATTGGCAGGACAAGTACTATACTTTGAACAAAGAGAACCAGATGTTGACATTTTAAAACATGCACTATTTAAAATTGTTTCAAATGTGTCCACATGTAACTAATTACTAGAAATATAGAAATTTTTAAGGTTACACTACTGCACAAAACAACTAAAATTTTATTGTGGAGCTATAAATTAGATGTACTGACTTAAATCAACAAACTGAATTCGAGATCCTACATCTCAACATTAAATAATTCTTGGACTATAAATAATGATAATTTTTCAATAATAAAGCTATGAAATACAAATTTCCACTGGAACTATATCTCACATTCCAAATGTCGCAACAGTATCTTAAATATTTTTTTATTCCAACTTTTATTATTTTATTATTTTTCAGGTTTTTTAACTTTTATTTCTAGTAAAATTTTAGAACAATTTTTACAAATTAAAACTTGATTCCAAGCAATTATTTCAAATTAATTTTCATTAATTTCAGATTTAACTAAGTCATTATAAGCTATTAAAAATTCCATTTCAAATAACAAATTTTATGGAAATGTTTGAAAAAGCAGATAGGTGCTTTAAAAAACACTAAAATTCCTGAGGCTTTTAAATATTGATCTTGGCCAATTCTATAAAATATTGAAGAGTGGAAATATAATAAATGAAGAATGGCTGCAATACTTACAGCTGCTTCAGCTTCTTGGATGGCCTTTAAAGCTTCAGCATTGTTTGGATCTCCTTGAAGCTTTTGTTCAGCTTGAAATTTCTTACAAAACACTGAAGAGAAGTCAAATTGCTGTAATAAAGAATAAAAACCTTACTTCAATCAACAATTTAAAGAAATACAATATCAGAAATTTACAGTTAAAATTGGGAAATTATTAGTTTTTAATTTTTTTATAATAAAGTAATATACAGAAAATATAATTAATGACAGTCAATCCAATGATAATTATCAGTTTTACCTAGATGGAAATAAAAAAACAAACAAAAACATTTGCTTATGTTAAAAGATTATACTAAATGTATTTCAAAAAAGAAAGTTTATACATTCCAAATGCATACAATATTCAAGATAAATGTATGTAAGTTTTCTAGTTTTCCTATCATCTATTTAGAACTTGCAGTAATAAATTGAATAAACAAAATGATGAAATAAAATTAAAATACCATAAATAGACATTTTATTGCAAGCATTAGTGATAATTATAAAACATTCTATGCCAGATTTCTTAAATGTTCACAGAATGAACATACACTAAATTAATATCACAGAGCAACTCGTATAACTTACATCTTTGAATAAAAACAACTTTTAATTCAAAGCAGATTAAAAAAAAAACATTTTTTTAAAGTATTAAACATAGGGAGGAATTTACTAGATATTGTTTCAAAAATAAGAGCTTTAAAAGTCATCCAACTGCACAAATTAGATGGTGATTCAAGAATTCTTCCTTTTTTATGCTACAAATGAGTCAGTCAAAGTATATTTGTGTTTCAGCTTTATGCAAGTAAAATTCTTCATGGGACCTCAAAGATAAAAATCACAAGATTAATTTATTACAAGTTAGTCAATACAAAGTATTATAATTTCTTACAAGACCTTTTTGTTCAGCATTTGAATATTGGAAGCAAATTCTATAGAAATAGTATTGCATTTCCGACAAAAATGCAAAATTTTTAAATTACGAAGAAATTATTTATTGCTGAATATAACGATTTGAAAGACATTTTAAAAAAAAGTGTATGAAAGAAGTAGTGAAACTCCAAGAAATTATTACAAACATTGCAAATAAATTAAATCTATACATTATTATATATTAAAAACTTTTAGATTTTCTTACGGATGTTGAAGCTGACACTGGTTGATTGTTGAAAAATGATCTAACACTTTCTGTACATGATACTTGAGCTGAATTACAAGTTGGCGCAGGCAAATTACTAGACACTGGTAAAGTTGGATAACTCAATGGCGACCGTGTTTCAGTGTTATTTGTACATTGTGCTTTCACTTCAGAAGTCTGAGTAACTAAATTTGAAGACAGTAACTGAAATGGAGGAACAGGAGGTGTTGGTAAAGGTGGAAGTGATGGTGTTAAAGGAGGAAGAGGAGGGGGTAACAATGGTTGATTAGGAGTAGAAGGCAGAGGTATGGACGGAATGTCATTAGAAACAGGCAGAGGCGCTGACGTGGATGATGCAGAACTTTCCATTATCTTTGGAGCAAAGTGTTTTCCGACTGAAGTTGTTAACTCAATAGGAATGATGCTTTTGATTTCATTTGGTTTAAGAACATTTTTACTTTCTTCAGGTACTACAGGTATCCATTCAAGTTCTTTCTGTTTGTGCTGATTACCACTTGACACAGGAAATTGAGAGCTTAGCTTGGCTGTTTCAGCAAACTTTTCAGCATGAGTTTTAACTGGAATTTGTACAGCATTCTGAAATAATGCAAAGCAATGCTTATGTAAATTAAAAATATTTAGCATCTAAAGTGGTACAAAATCTTAAAAAAAGTGTATGAAGCATACTGCTTACTTTAATATTTAATTTTATCATTGTCTGTTCTTTCAGTTTGAAAGGATGATGAATAAAGTCATTTTCTCCTTCAAGGTTGCTGATATCATTAGTATCACCATCAGTATCAGATTCATTTTCTTTTTTGGATAGTCTGGCACAGAAATCTGAAACATCACTATATATATTAAAGGCAAAAACTTTTTCTAAGAATTTAAGGCACCTATTTTTTAAAGTTGATCCCAATTTTTATATTATTAAAATAAATTTGTTTTTTTACATTGCTTAAAGGTACTATAATAACATACACAGTAATTAAATTTACTATTAATGTTGCAATAGCTATAACTAAAAATATAATTATTAGATAATAATCTATTTTAAACAATTTTACATAAATCATTTTTTTTTCATCAAACAATATATTGGATTTTTAATTATAATAAGTAGTATGAATGTTGATCCTCGACTGGGCAAGGTCGACTCAGCCTTCCATTCTTTCAATGGGTCGATAAAGTGAGGGCCAAGCATGCTTAGGAACTAAACACTGGGGGTTCCGCATTAGGCTGACCACCTAACTGGGACATATGCCTTGCACCCCAGGGCCCTCGGACATGAAAGAAGATATGGTCACTATAGGCTTTGGCCCACACAGGGATGTCATGCAACTGACTTTAGTTTAGTAGAATGAATATTAAAGTCATATATTTAAAAAAAAATAGTAATAAATACTTTCTAATGAAATTTTAGTTGTTCAAGCATAAATACTTTTCTTTTGTTTGTAAAATATGAGATTGTTATTCACAAATTAATTAATTTCTGTTAATCAAAAAAATATTTAAAGTTTAAGAAAAATAATGAAATATACAAAATTATTTTATGAAATATTGTTAGAAATTCTGACTTCAGCATAAATTTAATATTTTATTTCACTTTATTTTCTTCATTTAAATTTTTTAAAAAAAGAGTTGCAAATGTGCATTAAAAGAATTCCATGCAGCTCCAAATAAGCAGGTTCCAATCCCTCATAAAAGCAATAAATGCTTAAAATTCTTACTCTAATAATTATAATTTTACCATACTTTTCTATTTTAAAATTACATGTAAAAGATTATTACCATTAGAGCCTTTTTAAAAGTTTATTTTAGCATGTTGTTTATTTTTAAAAACAGTACATTAATTTTAAGACTATTACAATATGTAAACGTATAAAACAAAAATATAACCTGTAAGTTCTTGCACAGATTTTCTGCCAGCTGTAACTGAAACAAGTTCTTTCTTTTTGAAATTTTCTATGGAAAAGCCTTCAGGTAATGTGCCTTGCTGTATCATATTCAAAACATTCTTCTCAGCAATTTCCCGAATCTTTGCCTGATCAATTTTGCAACTTTTTGAAGAACTAAAAATTATCAAAACATAAAAAAAATTTTAAGTTAATGCATTTTCATAGTGATTTTTTTAAATTATAGTTTCATAAAAATATTTATATGATTTTTGAATAGCCTAATATTAGACAAAATATAAATGCAACCTATTCTTATAATTCAAATACTCTTATTTAAAATATGGTATAGCACTTATCACCCCTCATTGATCCGATAAACCAGTCACAGCTTACACTGTGTGTGGACGAGCAATGTCACGCAAAATGATAAAGAGGTTCTGCAGAAAGTGTTGCCGCTTTTTCTCAAAGCCTGTCTCAGATAGCATTACAAAAATGAACAGTAATATCATACATTAATGGTTTGCTGTGGTGAAATAGTATGAATTAAGATAATGTTGGGGAAAGTGATTAAGTAGTTGCTCACTACTGCTGCAAAAACAATTACTTCATCTGCCACAAAAACCATTTATTTCAACTTGAAATAAGTAAACATATCATAATAAAAATAACATTATTTTTTCTATTAATTTTTTTCTCCATTGCTTCTATATTTGTTGCATATAAAAGTTTGCACTCTACATATATACAGTTATTAAGAACATGTGGCCAAACCTGATTGGTCATGATGACATAGTCAATTCTTATTGCTCATGACATCAGAACTATGAGATTTACATAAAATAGAAACAAATTAATGAAAACAAATAGTACATCTAATTAGATGTGTTGAGAAAAAGTGATTTTTAAGCCATAAAAAAACCATAAGCCCATAAAAACTTTAAAAGACGACGTAAGACATAATTTCGATCTTTTTGGTAACCCGTAATGACACCATTTATGTGTCCAGGTGTTCCTTCAGAATGTGAAGCACAATTGCATGTGCAAATCCAGTCTCTTTGCCAGTTCATGAATCATATGACGTCTAATAGCAACAACATATATTTTTTCTTCACCGACACTTAGATGACCTGGCCAATTTACATCTGCCACATTTTTGCATCTTTCGTTGAAGAATTTTACCCACCCTGCCACCATTCTATAAGGCAATGCAGATTCCCTGCAAGCCTCCTGAAGACCTAGATGACACTGTTGTGCTGTATGACCTCTGGCACATTCAATTTTTATCCAATTCTGCAGCTCTTATTACAAAAACATTATGAGAACATTGCACTAGACCACAAACTAACACAAGGCTCAGTTCTTGTCACTCTACAAATAAGTGATGTAGGAAGGGAGAGTCCTGTTGCTCGGAGGTAAAATAGGTATGTAACTGGTGTGTTGTATAGGCAATATTTGGTTTTGTTGCTTGGTATGTCTACAGCAATCTTAGTGTGCCTACAGAGTGTTGCCACAATTAAAGTTCCAGCATCATAATTTAAAATTACTAATTTCGAGTTTTAATTTAAATAAAAGTGCATAACTTCTTAATAGTTCCCTACTAAATAATATTCAACTCATAGTATTGTTGGATACTCAATCCCTCACGTCCTATAGAATTCTTCAAGCAGGATTTTGAACATCAAAACAGTATATAGACTTTTGGAAAATTTAATAATGCCAAGTGATTTTTATATAGTTCAGATTTATTATCATTCTGTAATCAGACAATCCATTAATTATTTTCAATTCCTGTATCATTTTCAGATGTGTATGTAGTCATAATCTACTTTAGTTTGGCATGTTTTTCTGATAGTAGTTAATTTCTATTTAGTTTGTATGTCATGTGTACTTCTTTTTATTATGTAAAAACAGGTTATTTCATAAAGGACTCTCCAATTCTGAAATGGCTCTCCAACTCTGAATGAATGACAAAAAGGTGATCATCTTGTATAAATATGAAATCTCTAAAGAATCTTCTAGAGTTTGAAATTTAGCAACAAATTGCAGTAAAATTTCAATATACTGGAATGAGTTAATCATTTCCTCAGGTAAAAGAGCTCAATAATCCCTTTGCTGGACAGTAGCCCAAACTAACTTTTGCAAAGTGTAGTGGTTTTGCAAGACACGCAAGTAGGTTTTCAATGCCTCATATTTGGCAGTTTTGTTTATTTAGAAATTCAATAAAAATGGGCCACATTGATGAACCATAAGTAGCTTACAGCAATTTTATTCTCATCAATTATCTGGGGTTTTTTGTTTTGGTTATATTAACGTCCCGTTTGAAGCAACACTAGGGCTATTTTGGGACGGACCTCGTAATTTTGAACCGCGGTCAGATGACGAGGACGACACCTGAGCTGGCACCCCCCTCTCCACACCACACCACACCAGCGGGAGGACGTTTGGTCAGGACGGATTTAACGTGCAACAGACCCCCTTACACGACGGTTCTTCGGTGGAATCGGGTCTCGAACCCGAAACCCTCCGGTTCCGAAGCCGAGACCTTACCACCAGGCCACTGCGGCCTCCAATTATCTGGGGGAATATCTCATTTGGGATGTTTACTCTTTGTCACAGAATTGTATTTGTAATTGCTTGATGACATTGCATTTTATAGAGAAACAGCTTCAGTCTTTTTGTATTATTCTATACATGGTGGCATTTGACAAACCAACTTCAGCAGCTGCTTATCTGACAGATTTTGGACAATTATGATTAATGATTTCTTCAAATGCTAGCACATTTTAAGGTGTAATAGATGATCAGCTTCAACCCCCATTTCCCGCAAAATCATTGGCCATGCTGCTTGTCTGTTTAAACTTGTCGAATCAATTATGAATTGTTATCAGGTGGGGACATTTATTAGCATTCAATTTCGCTTTGTTACTGTAGGATTTTCATCTAGTCTGTAAAATACCAGTACAATAAAAACTTGTTCTTCAACATAACATGATGTTCTTGAATAATTAATTCAATACAACTTAACTCCATTACACATGTCTGCAATGAAACAGACTGATGAATGAGCTTTCATGACTTCTGAATATTATTTAAAACTTTATGCTCCTGTGGAGACACCTATTAGCCAATTTTAGAACTATTTCTGCAAACCTGAGTATAACAAATTGCAGATTTGTCAGTCTAACATACCATGTGTTTCACCTTTTTGTCTGTCACTGTTTAGCAGCTCTGCCATTTTAAAATTGGAGAGAACTTTGAAATACCCTGTATATTTATGAAAAACCCTATATATTTAAGTTTTAACTGTACTTTAAAGCTTAATGTTAATCAGATTGCAATATTGTGATTGTGTTTGCAATTAAAAGAAGCATTGAAAGAAGAGGTATTGGAATTGAACATTCATTTCCTTCTCCTACATAGCTCCTTCACTTTTAGGTTATTACTAAGCATGTGTCAAAATTGAAACAATATCTTAACCTAATAACTATACTTTGACTTCCAATCTAACATTGTGTGTGACGAGGATATGAAAGTTTCTTTTATGCCTTCAACTCCTTTGGGACAGGATGTTTCTATTCTAGACATTCGCTCGGGATGTAATGTACACAAAAGGAATGATCCCACAGGATAGGGATTCGTGAAACCTAACTTTGAAAAAATAAATCATAAAAAATAAAATTTAAGTCCTAACGTCAAAATTTTTGATACCTATTTAGATTATTAGTTCAGCTGTCATATATGTTAAAATTAACATTTAGTAATCTGTTTTTTTTAATGTACATTAAAATATATTTTAAAAAACTCATTTATGTTGTGAAAGAATTTTCAGAATCCTTATTCAATTTATTCTGAAGTTCTAATGGACAAAATTCATTAATAAACTTAAGAATGATTATTAAAAATTTCAAAAGTACAATACAAAATAAATAAAAGGCAGGCTCGCAATGAGCTTAGATTCTGATATAAATATTTGTATTAGAATCACTCAAAATCTTGATTTTTAATCTTTAGACCATGCAACATCACTCTCATCTGTGTCTTATTCATAATGCGATACTTTTCTCTTCTGATAAACAATGTTTTCTTACCAAAACAAATCCAATTCAAGGCATTCCAAAATAAAAAAAAAAGAAGTATATGTAACATATCTGCATGCTACACTAAATGCAACAGAACTGACAATAAAACCCTAACAGACTTTGTATAATAGTAAAAATAAAATAAAAAATAATAATAAATAGAATTGAAGTGAAAATAAAAATGTGAAAATGCTTCGATTATGCAGAAAGTTGAAGAACCCAGCTCTGTTACATTATTTTATTTACATTGCAGTTACCTCTCTCCCTGCAACAGCTGATGAATAAAAACCAAAGGCAGAATATAAGTTAACTGAAGCTCAGGATACTAAAACTATGTTCATTTCAAAAGTAATGAACACAGTGAGCCATCTAGTGACCTAAAAAATTCATATAAACAGAGAAGGATGTGAAATCATTTTTTACGCATTAATAATCTTTCATAACAACTAGTGTGTCTAGGTGTGTGTACGCATAAATAATTTATGCTGAATCAAATTAATCATTAACATTCATTGTACTACTTTACAATACTTTAGTTTTGAAAAAGGAATGATTTGGAGTTTAGAACACTGATTTATGAAGTTTTTTTTTCCTCCCCAAATCTATCCAATAAGACTTCAGAATAAGAATTTATATAAATTATGGAAATAATTGTTTTTACTTCTAAAAATTCCTATCTCAAGTCAAAATTCGATTTAATAGAAAACAGACTTGAATACTAAACTTTTACACTCATGTCTAGCAAAACAGAATAATGTTTTTAAAACTTTAAAAAAAAATGTCCTGGTGGCATTTTTTACAATCAGAGTGTTAAAAACATAATTTTTGTTTCAAAATTAGCTATCAATACAGCTTATAACATTGGCAAAGAAGAATACCGTCTTGGCAATGTAGGAAATTGTGCCAAGAAGTCATATCGCACAAGAAAGTCACAAAGGCAAATTAAAAAAAAAAAAAAAAAAAAAAAAAAAAGGAGAAATAAAAGCATTAAATGGCACTTTAAGTGAACTTGTTTTCATGTATAAAAACATGCCTAAACTCTCTGATTTTAGAGGGAAACCATATCATAGGAAAAGAAGGGAGGGAACCCTTCTTTGAAATGCTATTTTTTCACATAATGAGCTTCAAATGTCTGATTCTAAATAAGTAATATAATTAGTACAATTATTCTCAATCAGAATGTAGCTACTGCATGAAAACATAGGAAAGAATATAAATTGTTATACCTGTATTTCTCTTTGGAATTAGGTCGTGAAGTTTTCAATTTTGACTCCCTTTCAGAGCTAGATTTCTTTTTCTTGTTTGGCCTATCATTGTAACTGCATTCTCTCCTTGATCGATGAGATATGCCTTCTCTCGAGCGTGTCCTCGACCTATCTCTTCTATTGATGGATCGTGATCTTCGTTTAGAATCATGCTTTAATTTTGCATATTCTTTGTGGTAAGACCAAGAACGAGACCTTCTACGCCTTCCCGATGATTGACTGTGGCTTCTTCTTCTTCTTTTTGACATGTTTCGTAATCTAGATCTTCTAGAGTTTGACTGGGATGAATACTGATATTTTGAATGGTCTCTAGAACCAGATCTTTCTTTACAAGAGCCATAATAAGATCTAGACCTAGAGATTGAATGTTTTCTTGATCTAGAATGCTTACGAGGATTTGATTTACTTCTAGACCTAGATGTTGAATGTTTCCTTGATCTAGACCGAGAAGAGGAAGATCTGGACCGCTTACGAGGATTTGACTTACTTCTAGACCGGGACTGAGATTTCTCTTTGCTCTTTTTTTCCTTTTTGTCACTTAATTCTAGTTTTACAATAGAATCATTATCAGAGCTTTTCAATTCTGACACACCAACAATCTGTTTGGAGGTATTGAGTAATTTATTGCTAGACATTTCTACATCATTTAATACATTTTCTTCTTTAGATTTTATTCTTTCTCTGGCATTTTCAATTAATTTTGAATCTTCTGATTCTTTTGAGGCAGAAACTGATTCGCTACATAATATAGGATTAATGTAACAAGAAGTTGATATTGAACTTGCTGGATGACTAGATGATTCATTATTTTGATCAAACGATAAAGTATCTTGTTTCTTAGATTCAGCATTTCTTTCAATTACTTCTGTACTTGTCAATAATAGTTCTAAAGATGGTCCATAAGGAAGGTCAACTTTGGCCAATGTGCCATTTTGAACAAAATCTTCATCTGAAGGTAGAACATTTTGAGTAGAAAGTGATGCAGGTAAAAAAGAATTAAATTTCACTGGGTCTTTCACATCCAGTTTCTTTAATTTTTTCAGTCTTTTAATATCTTTTTCTTCAGAACTAGAAGTGCATCTGAAACTCTAAATTAAATAAATATATAAACATTAATTGCCTTTACATATATAGATAATGTAATTTCGATGATTAAGCCAGAGATTTCTAAAGGGAAGATAATATGATTAATTTAATAGTAATAATATGATTAATTTAATCGTATTATTACTATGATAATAATATGATTAAATCGTAATTCAATTCAGATATTTTTTTGGGGGGGGGGGGGGTAGTTTTTAAAAGTTCTTAGTCAAATTAAGGCTTGTACCAGAGTAACTCATTACAACAGGCAGAAAAAAGGAAAGAAGAATATGTGAGAGCATTCAGAGCTTATATAACTTCAATAGGAGATTTTACTAAAATTTAGCTGAGTAACCATTTATTTTAATAAAATGACTTTTAAATGATAATGCAGCTTATTGCTGGGTAGTTACAGAAATCAGCCCTTGAAAAATGTAGCAAAGCCAAAATTCTGAATAACTTAGAAGTTAAGGTGAAAATTTAATACAAGTGGTTAGAAAATATCAAAATCAAGATTAATGAATTTATTACAGATAAATATTTCTATAAGCATGTATATATAATAAATTCAAATTATTAGTAATTAAAAAATTAATTCTTTTCTTAAGTACTTAATTTTAAACTTTGATTTTTGAGCTGTATGGAAATCTAGTGCTGAGCAAGTAATTGTTTAGCTTTAGTTCCAGTCATATATATGAAGAATCTCTTTTCAGAATTGTTGAAAATTACTAACTTCCTCTTTTGACCTCTTTTTTTGCCAAGTGCCACCTTAAGCTTTTTTTGTAATACTGATGATGCAGACCCACAACAAATAATATCTAAATAGTAATCCTACAAACTTAAAATTTAAAATAAATAAATGCATGACTTTTCCTCTTGACTGAATTTTCTTCAAGATATATCAGCACATAGAAAACTTTAAAAAAATCTCGAGCGAGAGAGAGAGAGATTTAGTTAGTTCAAAGCTAATAGGTCCTCAATACAAATTTAATTTTATGTTAAAATGAGTAAAAATATGTAATATTTTTTGTGTATAATGTAATATTTTTTAAATAATAATTTTAGTAAGAGTACAGCAACTTACCAGTTGTAAAATAAAATTTCAAAATTACCAGCACAATTTTAAAAAGTTAAACTTTTTTTAAAACTTTTATATGAACAACAGAGAGAATATCATAATCATCAAAAAATGTGAAAACAGGATTTTGATAAATCATAATGTTTCATACCTTCCTCAATTTAAAAACATTATCTAACCTTGAACAAAATCCCTTCAGAGAAAGCCTGCCTGTCTCACTGTTGGAGAACAAATGAACTCGATAACTACAGAAGAATTAAATAGATAAAATTTGGTATTCAAGTTTATCATCTAAAGTATAAAATCTTAACTAATTTGTAATCATATTTGTTAAAAGGTTGACTATTTTTGGTCTGTACATTCACCAGTATGTAAATGCAATAACTCACAAATTTTCAATTACTTAAAATTAATGAAATTTGGTGCATGATTTCATGACTACATCTGTTATTCCGTGTCAAATTTTGGTTTTTAATCAACCACAAAAAATACATCCAAAATGCATTTACCAACAATCGATTCAGTAAAAATACTAGACTTACATCTAAGATTTCTATTTGGTAACTATTATTAACGAATGCCATGCAAGGCATTTTTGCAACTTTACCCAAGTTCCACAATTTAATATCGGATAAAATGAATAATACCTTCAAGGGAGAGCATACAAGAAAGTTTTGGAAAGATAATATGTCAGATTTACAGAAAATTTTAGACAGCAATAAAGTCTGTGAATGAATTAAGGGTCTTAGGTAAAAGTCCCCAGAGCTTTATAATCATAAAGAAAGCATGAAATGAGCATGTTAATAAAGAAAAACTAGTAAAAATAAAAGGTGATTTTTAATAATTTTTAAATCTAACTTCAATTATAAATGATATAATATTAAGTAGTAAAGGAGTTCAGGTATTTGAATAGCTCAAATTTTATACTTATATATAAATAATTTCTTTTTATTATCCAGAATTATTTTAAAAAAAACTAATATTTATTATAAACTTCAGTTTTCACACTTATTTAAAAATTAATTTAAATAAGATTTCTTTTAAAAAGAAATAAGAAAAATATTTCTAAATCTGATATATATATAATAATGATGATATACAGTTAAATTTTGTGAAATTGATAACACATAAGATAAAAGGACAGCAGTTTTTTGAACAAATACTTTGAAGTTTCAAAGAATGTAGCTTAATAAAAAAATAAAACAATGAAGATTTATACAGAACACATTTATAACATTAAAAGTTTTTTTCCAAACTGCTTATAGAATTTGTTCTATTCATTTCCTTTAAAAAGAGTTTTATGAAAATTAGGTAGGCTAAATGATATGAAAATTTATAATGCTAATTTCATGAAAGCAAACCTTCTCTCATAAGTTCATTAAAATTGAATTAATGAAAAAAAAATCTGAATTTTGAAATATTTATTTCAAAAAATGATATAATTTATATTAAGATTCAGATCTACCATTTGAATCTACCATTGGTGGAAAAAAATAATCTGTTTAAAAGCTGTATTTTTGAGAAATGAAAAAACTTTTACTATCCGTTAAGGTAGATTATTAACTGCAATAGTTTGCATAATATGAGCTTGGAATCATTTTCCTAGTATCATGGTCACTGGAACCAAAACCGCCTTTTCCCAAAAGTTTATTTAAAAAAACTCTTAATAATTTTACATGTAACAATATTTATATAAAATAAGGAAAGAAAAATCTCGGATGAGTTCACAGATGGGCCATATAGTTCAAAGGGGATTTGAAAATTTTCATTTTCCCATAATTTCTTTATTACTGATGCCAGAAAAATAAATCCAAGTTAGATGAATTAGCATCTCATTAGAATGATCATTTTTTGTATTAAAAGTTTTCCGATAGCTGTAATTGCTTAGAAATTATGACCTGAAAACTGATTTAAAACTTTTAATTTGGACTATTTTTAGCATAATTATTTAAATGTTACAATACAGATCATATTAGATATTTATTTTGCAACAGATGCTGAACTACATATTAAATAAGTCCTTATCTATAATGCTTCAATATACAGTATCTCATTATTTTTTGGTTAAAAATTTAAATAAATTTGAAAACATTAATTTAAATGATAAGGAATCTATCTTTCGCCTTCTAGCTTGCTGAGGGAATTTCTTTTTTAAATTACCCTAATACCATGACATATTTTCCTTACATTTCCAGGTCATCAAAACAAATAAGACAACATAATTAAGTGTGCATCTGAGTATACCAATTTCTCATAAAAAGAATTAATGAAGAAATGTGAATTTGTTTCCTTCTTCTAATCTCTAAAAAAGTAAGAGTTTTTAAAAGAAAAACAGTAGCTTTCAAAATCAACATTTTAATGAGTATTAAACACATAAAATGGAATTATTCATTGAAACAAACTTAACTATTTCAAAAGTCTTCCCGCCCTCCCTTACATTAAAGTCATTTTTTCTACTAGAAAGAATAAAATGCAGTCAGATATCTTCACTTAATCCACATCCTTATTGCATCAATTCAAAAAAAAAAATGTAATAAAGTGAAGTCAGTCAATATAATGATTAAAATTAAAAAAAAAAAGAAGTAGAAATTGAAAATGCAGAAAAGTTGTACTATTAGGTTTTACTTTAATCTTGTATTTCATGTTTATCAGCTGTAGTTACAATTATGTGATCAAAGTTTTATGTTATTCTTATGAAAGTGATGGAAACATGTGATAAGTATGCATAAATCATTACAAGTCTCAAAGCAAGTGATCGAGAATTTGTCCCTTTAGTATATGAATAATAAATAATCTGATAGTTAGTACCTAGACATAAAAAATTATCAGTTTTGTTTGTGAATTGATATCTATAATGTTTTAAATGAAACTTTCAAAATCATGTATTCTGATATTATAGACAATCGTCAAAACCATCAGGTGCGTAAATATGATTTCTCTTATATATTATTATTATCTAGCAACTTTAAAATTTTTGTTGCACACTAAAAATGAGTGGCTTCTCAATAGGAAATAACAATGAATCTTTTAAAAGTATTTTACTGATGAACGAGTAAACCAAAATGTTGCTTCAATTTTATTTTCTTTACTGGCATCATTAAATAACTGCAATTCAGTGGGCCTCAGAAAGATACTTGAATTATTTGATAAATCAAGCGAAAGAAAATAGTATATTCTAAGATTTTTTTCCTTTAGACAATTTATGAACATTCCTACTCATTTTCCTGAAGAAAAAATAATGAAATTATTATTTTTTTCTTGAAACCAAAAAATGGAAACATACAACTTAACAAAGAAATAATAATAATAATAATAATAATAAAAACTCAATGATTTATTTCCTTCCTTAAAAAGCCAATTCAGGAAAGATGAAAAATTAAAATAAGAAGTTCATATAATTTCATAATCTTTAAATTAATAAACTTCCATTCTTTACCAACAGGCATAAAATTCCATTGGGAAAAAATAATGTTAAAGGTAACATTATTTTTTTTAAATGTTTGAATAAACTTCTAAATTTTCTAAAAAATATACAATGTTAAAAACAATTTACCTAATGAAACTTACCAAACTATTAGAATTCCTTCTTTCAGAGCTGTCGCACCTTTTGCTCGATTTATGTTTATGTTTCTTTGATTTATGTTTCTTGTGCTTTGATTTCTTCTTGTATTTACTATCACTTTCTGATTTTGAGTTTTTCATATCAATTTTTTTCAGGAAAAAATTAGCTAAAATATCTTCAACATTTATAATTCCACAATTAGTGTTTAAGTTGTCTTCAAATAATGACATTTAACAGCAAAAAAGAACACCTAATAAAATAAAAAATTATAATTAAATATTTTATTTTTAATTATAAGACCATTCTTGATTATATTATATATATATATATACACACAGTCATCGAGATTTAAGGAATTTTAATATTCTGCTGATATGCAATAAATGAACATAACATAACATAAGCAACATACAGAACTGCTGTAAAATATAAAAAATGTATTGAAAAGTTATCAATGTTATATAATGAGAGGTAATTTCAATCAGTTGTATAAAATAATAAATTGGATATCATCTCTAAAATGCATAGTATTGCAAAAAAATTTCCCAAATGAATGCATTTTAAATCTGCAATTCTGATAATTTTTATTGTAATTAATAAAATTATTGACATATCCTCTTTTGATAAAAGATTTCTAATACAAGATGAATATATGTTAATCCAGAAGAAATTCTATCTAAAAAACATGAAAGTAGGTTCAAATAAAGTAGAAGATGAAAGAAATAGAACACAAATTTAACCTCGGAATTGGGAAAATAGCTATTTATTTAAAATGCAACCTTTTTTGCAACCACCAATAAATTTAAAAAGTGCAAAAAAGCTACTTTTTGCTTTCTGATTGGCCACTTTAGCAATGTGCAGAGAGCAAATCTTGAAGTTTTCAGGGGCAAAATACTCTACATTTCCAGATTTACTGTTTCATTTATTTATAGTTTTTTTTACTTCTTGAACTTTAAAAAATTCATTGTTAATTAAATCTTCAATAAAAAAATTACTAATTAAGATTAAAAATGGAAAAACAAATTTTAAAAAATATGAGGATAGGGGACTGAAGTTTTGTAGTCTTAATAGATGAATCATCATTATAACTAGACATTTCATATCATGTTATGCAACTAAAAAGTTTAAATGGCACTTCTACATTAACATGCCCAGGATTCTAAAAATCTCATGTTTATTGCACCAATCCAAATTACAAACTTTGTGATCTGATTAAATTGAATTTTGAATAAACTTATTGACAAACATTATTAAATTTGGTAACAGGTTGAAAATTTTTAATAATTATCCTTAGAACAACATGAAGCTCTTTTCTTTTTTTTTTTTTTTTGTTCTTTTTCATTTGGAGTGTGTATTTTTCTTCAAATAAATCTTAGAAAAAGAACTTAAGATTGTAAGCTATTCCATAGCCCTTTTTATCTTGTCATTTAACACTTTCCCAGATACATTCTATATGCATTTGCATGAGTGACCCGGCAGTAGATATAACCAGACAATTCAAATTCTTCCATCTTTTCCCTTTCAGTAATTGGAAAAATAGCCACTTCATCTTAAATGTTTATGTTAGTCATTAATGTTGTTACATTACAAAACGAGACAATGACAAGTAATGTTTTGGGATAAATACCTCCAAAAATCCATTGTGAAGTTAAAATTCTTCCTGCGTTATATTTTCATCACACATACATGTTGATCCTTAGAATGAAACCAATTTTCTCCTTCACTGTTGCTGCAATTTCAAGGATACAAATCTCCTGAAGATAATTGTCCCAATCTATAATCTTTTTTTGTGACATTTTAATTTGCTTTTAGTAGAAGTTTACTGATGTATACACCAACAATAAATAAACTATAATGTTATTGTATGTATATGTAATGTGAATTCGTTTGATTCAGTTTCCTAGAATTTCCTTTTTGATATGTACAGATGTTATACAGCCAATAAATATATTTTTGATTTACATATAATTTCCATGAATGTGATAATTTGCATTCTCAATTTCCTTGCTATATACCATATTTCTAGAAAAAGTTAACTGCCACCAATTCATTTTGAGACAAACTCTAAAGAAACCTTTGGTATAAATTTTCTTTCTCAACATGAAATTTCAACAAGTAGAATGCAAGTCTTAAAACTATCTAATTCAGCTATATTCTCCACAGTAAAATAGGTTAAAATTAACTTCGAAATTTTGTTTTGTACACAAGGTTTGTAATTTGAATTATAAATTTAAAAAAATAATTCAGGTGATCATCAGGACCAATTAGTTCTTACATAGCTAAAATTTATATACAGTATGTTGACTATTAACATATATAAATTCTAAGGTTAATATATATTTGTATTAAACTTAAGTTAATAGACAAGAACCATTTCAATGAAAGCCAAAATACTACAATTTCATCAAAAATAAATTTTAAAAAAAACTACTATGTTTAATACTTAAATACATAGGTGCATATTTTAAATAATATATGAATGATAAATGTATAAGATTCACTGAGAAATAAGTCGATTTCAAATAAGGATTTATTTTTAAGTTCAAAGTAATGTAACAAATGCAATAACACGGAGTTTCCTTTCTCACTTTATTTCACTTCTAACAATATTTGCATATTCAAGGAAAACCAAGCATTCAGGGAATGAAATGCAAATGATTGAAAACATGGAATAAAAAAAGGCAAGTAAGGGAATCAAGTAATATAATGCAAAATGATTCAGGTGATGCAAAATGATTATTACTTCTATTTCTTTAATATTCTTGTTTTCTACAAAATTCTATTATTACATAAGTATTGTAAATTTGTATTTTTTCGAATAATAATAGTGTGACATTTTCTGCACTTCCAAAATTAAAACATGTTCTATATTCCATATTTGGAATAAAGAAAAATATCGAAACCGTAAAACAAACAAAAGCAACAGCAAAAATTCAAACCAAAAATAAAATGAAGACCCTAACGGCATTTGATATCTAAAAATGAAATAATTTATTAATGAATAAAAATTACTCATATTTACCATATATCAGAAAAAAATCGGAAATAATTGAATGCATACATAATCAAATTTTAACTGTCGCTTATCTTTCATCAATTAAGTAATACATAGTTTTTCATTTTGAATTATGTTATGCATACGGGGATTGTAATATTTAAAAAAATATAAATCCGCTAAATTCCTTCAGAAATATAAACAATAACAAACGTTTGAACAGTGAATGACAGCCAGATTTCCTAACTTGAAAAGAAAGTCGACCTACCTGATTAGTATCACGTCAGGGGCAAATCCAATAGCTAATAAGGTAGAAAGTTTTTCCGCATATGTCCGGCTAGTTATTTTGTGACAGTGGTATAGCGTGGGATTCAGCTGGCCGGGGCACAGCAAAATTCGCCTCCCCTTGATTTAGGTATTTACCTAAAAGGCTAAAAAATTTACAGAAATTCTAAAGAACTTTTCGACAAGAATAAATTTATTATTATGTATTGCACAGGATACAAATAAAAAAGTTATGTATGTATGTTTCATAATGTAATAAACATATTTTTTGCAAAAGTTCTTACATTTAGACACAACATTTATGATATGCGTCGATATGATTAAGTTGCATTACATAAAATTAACGGCGTTAGTAGGGGCCAATAGCCCTTGTTTCCCTAGCCGCGAGTCAGTGAAAAAATGAAAGCACCGTTGACAAACGGTTGTGGAGAGCTAGGCATTAATGAATATGATTATTTAAAAAAGACTAATAATTTTGTTGATAATTTTTAAGTCAATATATTATAAACAATCGAAATATCCAAGTTGGCAGGGTGATTTCATTTGGCAAAGCAACTGAGAGGATGGCAAATAAATAATATGTTGCATTTTGCCGATTCTTTTTGGTCGGTCGTTTAAGAAATTAATGCTACGAATGTCGGCGACATTAAATCAGCAAAATTTCAGATATCTAATTCAAATGTCTCCATCCAGCTTATAATTTGTATTACTTTTGCAGACTAACTGACAAGATGACATATGAATAAGAAGCTGAATTTTTTTGCCAACTGTTTTTTGTCTTTCGTCTAAGATTTCATCATGCTTTATGAAAAATTTAATTTTTATTTTCATTTAATATTTCGATAACCTACTGATGGAATCAGTAGGAAAAATGAAGCATTTGTGTTATACAGGGTGGTTATAACTAAAGTGAATCTATTCGGACTCCTTTAGAACCTGTTCTGCCTTTCTGATTTTGGTGAAACTTGATATATACCTTTTATTGGACCATGAAGATTTCAGCAATAGAAAATAGTTCAAATTTTGGCTAACAGAGGGAATTATGGTCCCTAAAGAAGAACGAAAAATATCTCAGAATCATTAAAATTGATTCAATTATAGAATTTTTCAACTCCATTGACATCAATTGCGTGTTGAAAGCGTATTATGGCGTGTTCATTGATAGCGCGAAGAAACTGTAAAGGGATTTCAGTAACTTGGCGTGTGACACTACATTTTAACTCAAAGAAAGTCCTACTTCCTCGTCTATAAACACAGTCTTTTAGGAATCCTCACAACCAGAAATCACAGGGATTTAAGTCGGATGAATAGGAAAAGCTCTGAATTCGGAAAAGCTCTTGCTAACACACGTCTTTCACCAAAATTAGCACGAAGCAGTTCTTTGACTTGGCGTCTAATGTGGAGTGTTGCTCCATCTTGCTGAAGACAGTGGTCTGAAAACATTTCTGTAAAGAAAGGTCATTCTTGCTTTACAGGAAAGAAAGAAAGCTCCATCTGATATTCAATAGAGCGCCTCATCTGGCATAGAAATTGCCAAGTCACGAGTCCTCAGTTTCCATTCTCGCCAAAAATCGGCAAGCAAATTCATAGCATATTTGGAGGTCTTGAAGTTGCAGCATTTGCATCATGTAAATCTTATACGGATACCATTTTAAAATGGATGCAGAATTTTTCTTATTGTCAACCACGGAATAGCCAAATCGGGTGACACCGATTGAGCACATGCTAAAGAATAGCTGGAACTTGTATGCTCTTTCACCACATCAGTAACGACTTCTTCGACAGTTTCATTCGCAACCGGTTTCCAGCCTCTTTCTGGCTACACACACGTCTCCAGTCTTTTCAAATTTTTTAATTATCTTCACCATTCTTCTACATGGGCCATTTCCGCGATTCCTTTAAACGACGATATTCACACATTTCAGCAAAGATATTGCTGCCATTTTGATAAAACACTTTTACCAGTATTGCTCGATCTTTCTTCTATACTATTTCTATGATTAACATTGACAAAGGCGGGCAGAATGATTTTCGGGCTCTGACTGACTGCAAGTCTCTTAGGGTTTAATTAATTTGTTTAGAAAGTGCTATCTGGGGATCAAAATTTGAACTTTTTTCATTGCAGAAATCTTTTCCCTATGGTCCATATAACGTATATAAGAAGTTTCATCAAAATCCGATTGGCAGAATGGGTTCTAAAGGAATCTGAATAGGGTCACTTTAATTATAACCATCCTGTATATGAATAAGAAGATGGGGGTGTTTGCTCTGATTCAAAATTCTTTGAATAGTTCAAAAAAGAATTTTACTTCCACGTCGATGAATTTTCAGTTTTTTCTGATCTATTATGCTTATTTTATTATGATAATTCTCTGATTAAAATCTGATTAATGGTTAAAACAAATGTAATGAAATATAGGCAACTCATACTAAGAAGAATTATCTTGCTATCGTCAAATTATCTGAATACACTATGAAACTTTGGGGGGAAAATAAATTATGTAATTGTAAGTTAGGTTTATTTAACAGCAAAATAATTGCCTTCTTTATTTAATTTATTTGTTTACATTTATTTCAAAAATGGAATATACATGGTATCTTGAAGCAGACTGACGATTTTCAAAAATTCATAACAGGAAAACGGTTAGAACTTAAAAAAAAAAAAAAAAATTGCAGAAAATTTATGCGATAAGGCATACGTTTTTCATCCTACAGTTTTTGGTTTTAGTTCAAAAAGTTGTCTATAGATGGCACTGCAAGTTCCTTTTATAGTTCTTCCTGCGTGCAAGTCATCCAAATAGGCAAAATCAGAAGGGGTTACTGTTTTGACTTTAAAATGAGCGTGGGGACGATTTAAATGATTGGACAAGCATTAGAAAGATGAACTGCAGATTCTGTAGGGAAGTTTCGAAAATGATGAATTTATTGGAGAAAGAGATTTTTCTTGTTTTAGAATTCCAATATTGAGGGTGAGTATTACTGCAACTCGAAGAAGCATTTAGTGCAATTTCCAAGTCACTAAATGTCTCTGCTGAATACAATAAAGTAATTGTATGAGTAGTTCAAACGAACAGGTAATATTACTGATGAGAAAATCGGAATTGTTGGACGACACCATTCGGCTATTACAGAAGCAAGTGCCCAGAACTTTGAAGAAGCTGCTTTTTCGCATTGTAATGCAGAACACTCTAATGCATTTAGGTACCCTATGCATTCAGGAAAGGGATTTTAATACTCACCATATTAGTTGGGGCTCAAACAAAAAAACACTACAAGAAGTAATATTGTTAAGTCACTTGAGAAATCCGCCGGACTAGAAATCCTTGCCCCACCCACCTCCACCAGGAAACTACGCTGCATCCTTCATATATCTAGAAATAACAGCAACAACAACAAAAAAACATCTAATCCCATATGACATATCCTTGATCCCGAAACTAAGCTTAGATCACAAACCAGTTTTATTAAATTTTTCTATACCTTTAAACCCCTCAAGCGCAATAATAAAATAAAAACAAGTGGGCTAAATTTAGGACAAACATACTTTGCAACACTGACCTACTTATTAATACTAATTCCACAGACAACCTAGACACTCTAGTTGCAAATTTTACAAACTCAATCACCACAACCTCTCGTGCAAATTCCAAAGAAATAAATCCTATTCACCCAATATGTGAAACCACGAACTAAAAGTATTATTAAATAGAAGAAATAGCACGCGTCATAAAACTAGACACCCAACTAATAAAAAAAGAAAGAACTAAATAGATAATAGTTTCTTAATCTATAGTTTCAATTAATCTTTAGAATCTTGCAATGAGTTTAACAATCAATCACTAACTAAATAGCAAAATAGTAATGATAATAAATTTTTCATCAATCATTCTTGTAATATTTTTCACATAAAAACGAAAATTTAATAACTGGTACTTGCACAGGAAAATGATTCAGTTCACAATTCTAGCTAAGACTGTACAAACAGCAAAATTACTTCAAAGACTACTGGCATAGAAAATATCACGGATTTTCAGAATCAAAACATAAAATGCATTGGAGCATGAAAGTTTTTAATTCCTTCGCCTTTTCGCTTCTGGTTAGTTACTTTTATTCATCTGTGTAATATTTTCGAAATTAAGAATAAAACAGCGAATGATTTGTCTAAGGAAATATCTAACGCTTTTTTTTTACTGTCAATAAATATTTTAAAAAAATTAATCAATGAAGGAAAGGTATTCCGCTACATTCTGGCTGGACTAGATCAAAAATGAAATTGCATTTATTTAGTTTATTGCTTTCTTCATGCATTTATATATAGTGTTAATCTACGAATCGTCAGACAGACAGTTAACCCTTTGATGGAATTGGTAAAATTCAATACAAATTTGCAATTTTGATTGTAAAACCATCAACTGAATTCTATTCTCGTCTTTTTTTTTGTGTTATATTATATCTTTAAGAAATTATTCATAAAATGAAAATATTAAACATGAAGACATTTTAATTCCGAGCAATTCCGGGTATGTCAGCTAGTTAAAGACAAATCTGAATTGTAATTGATTATTTTTGAAACTGCGGAGAATTAAAAAAAAATATTCTTTTTGATAACAACACACTGTGACTTATTTAATATAACCGCCTTTGGCGACCAGCCAGTTCGCCAATCTTAATGCTCGTTAAAATTTTAATAATTAAATATATTATGTAATTCCTACTTTAATAGCTTCTTCATCAAAATATTTTAAAACTTCAAATTTTGATAGTCATATAATTCGCTCATAATATTATCGAGGCCTTCAGTCATAACGTAATATGTACCTCTCTAACTTTCTGTTAGCTCCCGTAGAATTTATGCTTTAAATTAAAGTGGAAATGATTAATCTGCAATTAATATAATAATATTTTTTACGAAACAAAGCATTTTTTTTATAATATGATTACTGAAAACAGAGTCACTGAGCATTTAAACCTTATGGGCACTAAAGAATATCTTTCTTAATTTATGCAATATCTCAAGAATTCGTCAATAAAATTTTCTCAGATTCATCATGAGCAGATCGATTAATTAACAATGTTTAATTTTAAATGCATTAAATACTAAGAAAATAAACAGAATAGTTTAAAATAATCGGTCGAAAACAGGTTAAAAAATACTTTAAAAACGATGTACAAAAAACTGTAAGCATACAAAAAGTATATAACTAACATAAATACAATTTAATTACAAAATCCTAAAAATAATTTAATTTATAATAATTTAACATAGTTTAATTACGTAACTAACCTAAAAATAATTTAAATTAAGTCCGCATCCATTGAAAGTAGTTGCCAACAATCAGAACACAATGCGCATGCGTGAATTTTCAACGCCAGTTATGGTAATACAAAAGCGTGAATTTTCTACACCAGTTGGGGTAATGCTAGGCAAAGTAGAAATTTTTAATTTCCTTTATTCTATTTTATTTTAATTTAAAAGTACATCAGAATAGATCTGAAAGATCGATTAATTAACGAAGTTTAATTTTAAATACATCAAACATTAAGAAAATAAACAGAATCGTTTGAAATAATTGGTCGAAAAATGGTAAACGTAACCTCATTAGCGTGGGAAAAAAACTGAAGCCTTACTCATTTGGCGGTGGGGGAATGAAGATTTTTTTTGGCTGGAAAGTTAGTTTTTAATTAATAAATTAATAATTAAAATTCTAACTAAAAATTCAAAAAAAAAGGACCGCATTCCCGACCTCCAAGATATACATGTACCAAATTTGGTAGCTGTAGGTCAAACGATATGGCCTGTAGAGCGCCAACACACACATACACACATTGAGCTTTATTATAAGTATAGATATGGTCCCTAATGGGTGGATTTTATTCAGACGGAGGTTTGGGCAAATATAATGTATTATCCTAAAAACTACTTTGAATTTTGAAAAGAAATTTCACATATGTATAGAAAAACACACACTGGATTATTGGAACATCCTGGTTTCCGTAATGGAAAAAAATTTTGAGATCACATTTAATAATATTCTTAACTGGACGAATTAGTCGATTGGAATGAACTTGTTCTCTTCGAGTTATTTCCATCGACATCATTTTATAACAATAAAACGGTGAATGTTCGAGATCAGATATATCCCATTTTAAAAGATAAAAATAGTACAAAGATTTTACAATTTTTTTTTTTTTTACAATTATTAAAAATTCAGGCTGCTTCGATAGCCTTTGGCCTTAATTATCGCTTTTACTCTTTATGTTGTAAATTAAGAAGTAATTTAAGGAATTTAAAGTAAGAATTAAATTAAATTAAATTAAAATTAAGAATTACCTCTAGTTTAGAATATTTTCTTCGCCAGATTTGCAGTTATTGGCAAGTTAAACATTACATTTTTAAAGCTGCAGGGAAACTGGTAAATGTTGAAATTCATTTATTATTTCAAAATATCAATTTTTGAAAACAATAGCGATATAATCATTAATTATTTGACACAAATTTAATTTACAAATTTTCATTAACATCCCAAGTTATTGAATCGTCATCGGAAACTTGTGAGAAAATGAGAAAATCTACACAAATTTCTTAAGATGTCTATGGAGACATTTCTGAATTAATTTAGAAATTTAAATAATGTTTTATATTTGTTTAAGACGTTACCCTTCTCCAGAATGGAATTCAAAACATTATTCAAACTGCTAAATAAAATTCAGCTTTAAATATTGATTTTAAATATTCGGGCCTCTCCTCAGTACATTCATAATCGAAAGACAATTTTTCTTTTCGTGCCTTTTGAAACCAAATTCTATGTTAATATCAAGATAAGCTATTTATGCTGTGGTATCATTAATAGATTAGTTAAAGTATCATTTAATATTATTTATAAAAAGTCATTAATACATTTAAAAAAAATATGTTAAAGCCAGACAGAAGTAGAGTCTACTTTCGCAGATCGTATTTTTGTAGTTTTAAAGTGGTACTTATGTCATACTACTTCTCTGGAAAGTGGCAAAATTTCCAATTAGAAGGCTAGGCAGTTGAACTGAAGAGCGGTTTCAGGCAGGTCGATTAAAGTATTTTATTAGCCAATTTCACAAATGAATAAATTAGCAAGAAAAACATTTTTTTTTAATCTTATGATATTAGGATATAAGGCGTTTTCAGATTTAGATCATTTATTTCAGATTAAAATCATTTATTTTAAAATAAGTAATTACTTTTTATGTACATTTTGGAATATTAATTATAAATTATCTGGTTGTGTTATATTCCCCTTGATAGATCCTGTGAAAAAATTAATGTTACATTTGTTTATTATTTCTTTATAATCTTTTAAAATAATATAAATATATTTAAAAAATTTTAAATAAAATGTATTTTTAGAATTTTAATAATCAAAAATGTGTCCAAATGAGAAATTAAATTGACCAATTATGAAAAGATGAGACTCATAATGTATGTTCATTGCATAGGACTGCAAAATGCTAAAATCTTCCTCTTTCTATGCCTATAATATCCAAAAACCATCTTGCGAAATAGTAAATTTGAGAAGAAAGTTTGAAAGATTTTGTCAAAGAAATTTCAAGGGGATGTATTTTTTTCCCATACAGTTTGCATTATTATGTTACATCTAAATATTTTTATTTTGAAAATATTTGTCATTAAATTCCTTTCCTACTTACTTTTCAAATTAAAAATAGTTTTTAGTTCTGTCTTCGGAGGTTGAAATGTTTCCCCCTCCCCCGATTCCAAGTTGTCACTAAATCAAAAGTCAACCTGCATGTTTCTATTTATATCACCGATTGACAGAAAATGAAGATAAATTCCAGAATTTGACCGAGATGCAGGAATTTCTCATCAGTTTCCATACCAACCCGAAAGAGTAGTGGTGATGATCCCGTTTCCATGACAGCCAGATGCTCGGGATGCAATCGATAACTGCGCCCTTGCTGCTGCAGCCTCATCCCGAACATTCCAAGATGAATTCCGGCGAAATTCAGCCCAAGGAAAGGTCACCCAAGAAATACGTACGGATACCCGACTCAGTGAGTGGTATTCGTGGTTTTATTGGCTAATGTAAATTCAGGAATTTTAATACTCCCCTGCATCGAAAGTTCATTTGTCCGAAAATAAAACTATGTATTCAGGGTGACTATAGTAGATGGGAATTGAAAATGAACTCTGTATATGATACTTTGGAATCACGAAATCCAGCTTTTCTGAAAAGTTCGGTAACTAAACTATTGTACTTTGAATGAACTGAATTTGTATTTCAGATTTGATCTATTCGAAAAGGTCTTTCTTACATCTTGTTTACGATGTGAAAATCAGCCATCATTGTAAACATGACACTTGGCTGAGTTTTATCGACAACATGTCAAATGTACGAATAATTCATCATTCATTTATTTATTAACTATCACCATGAAGACATTCATTGACTCCTCAATGCTGCAGTTAAAGATTTTGATGTGCATCACTTGGAGCGTTGCCTTTGGATTGCCAGAAATAATTAAAGTCGGTGAGTAAAATTATTTAGCTACGCAAGCCTTATTATTTTATCCACATTCGGAACAATACAGATCCTAAAAATGGTTGCTAACCTGTTTCGATTTAAAAGAATTTAACAATGAATTTTAAATTATTTATTCAATTTGTTAAAAAATGTTAAACAGATTTTGCCCTGAAATGAAAACGGAAATTTCGGAGTATAATATATTAATTTATTGATCGATTGGATTTTGATAGCTACCATGATTCTCTTCTTCTAAGCCTTTGTATTCGGTAAATAAATTAGATGGTTAATTATTTACTGAATACATGTCGTTCATTTATCTCTCATTAATTATAATCTCATTTTATTTATAAGAGAAGTTGTATAAAATTATTTCTACAGAAATATTCTTTTTTAACTTCTTACAGCTATTCAGGCGTTTCTTTATTTCTTTTTTAACACTCGAAATTATGAGATGTCTAGAAGGGGGGTTGAGAGAAACCATTTATGTGCAAAGGTTTAAAAAATCTTTTGTTAATAGTGAAAACTTATTTTATTATTTTTCTCGTATTAAAATGGATTCAGTTTGATATGAATGATGAGTTTTGAGCTGGGGAAGGTGAGGAAACTCAAAGCCCTCTCTCTCCAATCGGTTAGTTTTATTCTGTATGTCGATAACATTGATTAAGGTATTTAAAAAATGGCAGTGACATTTTATTTTGAAAGGTCAGTATTTCTAGGTATTGTTGTGAAATATTTATTCATTCTTTGTTGAAATAATTTAGTTATCGAAAGAAAAACGTATTCCCTTTTCGAAAGCGGCAAAACTTTGTTTACTTTGTGATGATTGTTACTGATTCTATTTCGTTTGAATTAAATACTAGCAATCGACAAAATGAGTTTTTCAATCTTAGAATTAATGTATGTTATTTTTATTTAGACGAGCAGATAGTTCATATTATTGTTTTAAATACCTCTTTGTTCTCTAGAATCGGCATACATTAGATCATATTATCAATGCCATTAATCAGCAAATGATACTACGATGAAAGAAAAGCAGTTAAATGGAAATCATAGCATAAAATTTTGTAATCTTATCAAGAAAATAAACACCAAATTGATAAAACTAAGAGAAGTAACTTTTTAAGGCACATCATGCGGGATTTTTAGTTAAAAAAATTATTGTCTTTGGACAGACAGTTTTTTGTTCGCCATTCTCTAGAATTTTTACTGTTTTTAAACTACAAAATTTTTTTTGAGCTATATATGCACCAAGATAATAATAATAAAAAAAACCATACAAATATCCAGTTCTCAAATTTTGGTTCGAAATTGACAGTAACAACTAGGTTACACGGTTAATATAATTTACGGACGTAATGAAAATGTTACTCATCGAACCAACAGAGCAAGGTTATGCATTCAGGCACAGTTACTGAAGGATCCTTTAAAAGGAAATGATTTTCAATGTTTTTATCATCAAAAAAATAAAAATGTCATTAATGCTATCTTACTTTTTAAAAACTGATCGTGTATCTTTCAATTTCTATAAATTATCCAATGTGTTGTTGTTACAGTGATATTTAGCCGACTGAAATTTTTTTGAATGAAATTCTTCAGAAATTCAATTTTAATTCTCTGCTGGCCTTTTGAAGTTCCTGGTAAAAAAATATAAAAAATTCTGTGCTTCGAATATATTTTGATAAATTCAATATGAAAGCTAAAACTAATCATTTCTAAATTCTTTAAATATGTCCTTCATTCAGAGATGCTCCAGCATAAAATGCGCCCACAGCAAAGAGCAAAATAAGTCCCTCCGAAATTTTTTAAAACTACAATCTTCATATCCCACATCCCTTCAAATATTTTTTCATCTCCAAGGGGAGGTTGAAGTTAAACCTAAATAATTACATATAAAATGTTTTTGAACTAAGATTGATTACCAACCGATATTAATTATTTAAACAGATGTTTTATAAAAAAAAGTGATATGGCAGTTATAAAGGCGATTATTAACAAAAATATAGTTAAAATGTGTAAAAGCATTTGGAACTGTATTTTAAAACGTAATGGCTGACAAATCGAAATGTACATTCTATGAAATTTCTTCAGAAATGGGGGCTCAAGAGCATTAATGCCAGATTTCTCTTAGCATGCTTATTTCGTCCTTGACAAACAGATTGCATACCGATTTTATATATTTTTTAATATACTAACATTTTTACACAATTAAATGTTCACATTTCTTATTTAAATCTTTTTTTGCGATTTGAACTGTTAATATATTTTTTAAGCAAAGAATACAAAATATCATTAAATATTTTCGAAACGATTTAAAATTTCTTTTTAAAGTTTTATATTATAGCATTATGATGCATTCCAGATAAAAGAGCTGTCTGTACTTAATATTCGAATACAGTTATATCTATTAATGATAAAAGCGGAAAGCTGTCTTGTCTGACGTTAGCATATGCCAGACCAAATTGCAATGATTAGTTACTAAACTTGACACAAATATACTTTGAAAGATGGAAACGTGTATCTCAAAGTAATTATTCGGCATTCGAATTTGTAAATTTATTAAATTCATTTCCGCAGTAAAATTTTCTCTTCAAGTACCCCCTCCCCCCACACACAAAATAAATATTGACAAATATATTATAATTTCAATGGTCAAAATTTCATTTCTTTCATTTAATAATGGGCGCGCCAATTTTTAAAACCTTATAACTCTTGAAATTTTCTTCAAAAGCTAACAAATTTTTTTTACTAATTGCATGGCGAGTAATCGATTGAACGGAAAAAAATGGATAGGCATAATGGGAAAATTTCGAGTTGCCGATTAATAAAATATGTTAATTGGCCCAGTTAATCAATGTGCCACCTAAGGAAACCTGTTCTTTTGAGAAATTTCTATTGATATCAATCTCATGCAGACGCGATAATAAATTCCAAAGTTGTCCATTACTTTTTATTGATGACTGTATTGTGTCAAAATTAATCTTTTGAAATGCTATAGTTTGTAATGATGCGCGTCCAATTCATTAGAACTACTGTGCAGGTAATGTTTCTCTTTTCCTTTTTTGCAGGTGGTTTGTTCGAATCCGGCGATGAAATGTTGGAAACCGCGTTCCGGTACGCCGTGGAGCGGGTTAATACAGACCCCCGGCTACTACCTAACTCCCGCCTGACCCCGCAACTCGAGAGGGTGGAGAGACACGACAGCTTCCAAGCAGCCAGGAAAGGTGGGAGAATACATCTTGTACCATTAATATTCATTGTTTATTTGTAGAAATTTGGGTTTATTTTTACGTATGGTCTCTGAAGAATAAGGAGAAAAATCAGAAATTGATTGCGAAATTCCTTCTCTTTGGAATCTTATTAAAAAATCAGAATAAAAGAAATAATAAATAATTTTTTTCTTTCTTGGAAAGTCGCCAAGTGAAAGCTTATAAAAAATCCTAGCATTTGATAAAATGTGGATTCGACTTTCCAGCTGCAGGGAAAAGTATATATTGTACTATTAATATTTATTTTGACTGTTTATAAAAAAAATCACATTGTTTTTATATTAGAATATTGCTTCGTTTTTATTTTTATTTTCATTATTTTGTTTATCCTCCCCCCCCCCTTTTACTTTCAGTACGCGAAAAGCAAAATGTTAAAACAATGTAATAATCAACGAACATTTGTATCCTGAGAATTTGATGCATTTCATTTTATACTTTTCTGGTATTTTTCATTTTATACTTTATTGGGTTTATATCGATCTTAACAGGATGTCTCCAAAACGCAAAGAATTAGATGGATGGGATTTGATATGTTGTCTTTACGACTATTAAAAATTTCAGTTAAATTTCGAACGAAATACTTTGACGGAAAAATAAATTTGAAATTAGTCTGCCGAATTTTGGAATTTGCTATTTATTTTTCTGTTTATTCGCGTGGTTGTGAACATGATAAATAAAAAATAGATACTTAAATCAATGAAATTTGATTTGTGTACCCTCCACAATTGCACATCTACTTCAAATTTTCGATCTAATCTGTCAATGGAAAAGTATTCAAAGTACATACTATATTTTATACGTTATGCTTTTTTACCCAGACTTTCAAACTACTCAAAAAACCTGTAAAGCCACGTTCCCATGAACAGTACCTTGATTTGTCCAAGGTCGAAATTGTGTGCCGTCGAAAGTCGATCAGTTGTACCATCGCTTTTGCTGTCATCCGTCCACTCACTGTTATTATTCTTTTTTTTTATGTTCGAGCATTAATTATTTCGCGAGAAAAGCAGAAAAGTCACGTTATCCTAGGATCCCGGGCGCAATTGCGGATTCCGACAAGAAGAATGGCGTATTTATGGCTAAATCTGCCGAAATATGAACAATGGGAACAAGGTTTTAGACGAGTTTGCGTAAATTGGAGTCTTGATTTGCTTATAAATATATGCTTTAATTAAAAATATAAGATATAGAAAAATGGTTGTTTCGTAGAAAAGTGTGTAATAAAACATATGATTTTCAAACATTTCGATGCAAAAAAGCTGACATTAAAATAAAAGCATCATAGAAGATAGATTTTTTATAATATTCACGATGGTTTCGTGAAATCTTATAAGCTCATTTGATGATTTTTTACCCTTATGTAAAATTTCTTTGAAGCAAGTTAACACTTTTTTTTTCAGTGTTTTAACCTTTAGCAAGAATGGCTTCTTCATCACAGTTTATTGCCTCCGAAATCTGAAAACCTCTTAAAAATGAGCTGAGATTTTCTGCTGAGCTTGCATTTGTTATTTTCTTTTCTAATGGATCTGAGGTATTAAAATTTACAGCAGCGATTTGCTCAGGAAACTCGATAAACGCCCCTCTTTGCCATGTTAACCCAACAGCAAATGGAGATCTTTATGTTCTAATGTGATAAAGTGCATTGATAATTTTCTGACTCATTTTAGAAAAGGGGAAGGCAATTCTTTTTCAAACCATCTTCCAAGAATATATCTTCTTTTTATTTCTGAATTTTGTACTTATATTTTATTCTGAAATGTGAAATATTTTCAGATGATGGAAGAAATGCTGGATGCGTTGCTTCGATTCCACATTAATCGGTTTAGTATCGAATTCTGGGGTGGTGAAGTAGTCGAGAGATAATAGTTATTGATTTTTCTGATTTTTATTTGTCACATCTCCTGTTCTCTGATTCATTTTGTCCCCCTCCACAGTTGGTTTTCTCTTCCTGATGATTGTACTCTTTCAGTGTGCGATTTGCTGAGTGAAGGCATGGCCGCCATGTTTGGCCCACAGTCCAACGAGGGGAGCGCTGCAGTGCAGTCCACTTGCGACGTGCTGGAGGTGCCTCACATCGAGACAAGGTGGGACTACCGGACCAAGAGGGACAACCACTCTATCAACCTCTTTCCCCACCCTACTGCCCTGGGCAAGGCCTATCTGGACTTCGTGAAGGCGAAGGACTGGAAGAAGTTTGCTATCGTGTATGAGGAGAGTGACGGTCAGCTTCAATTTCAACCAAATGTTTCTACTAAAAAAATGATTTTTTTTAAAATTTAAAAATAATCAGAATCATGATAGAATCTTTTCTAAATAAACAAATGAATATAAAAGCGACCTACTAACTTGTTAATTATTGCGTTTGTATTTTATGTAAAACCAGTGCGCTAATTTGAAGAAGTCTAATGATCATTACTTCTTTTAATTGTTTTTAAGACAGTGAGAAATATATTTAATACAAGTTCCCAGAGTAAGCTATTCTGCCAACTCCGACGGGAATAGTTATTTCTTAACAAGACTCGCAAGAAATATGAATACAAAATTGAACTACATGATGTGGTTTTTGACGATATAATTTCTTATTAATTTTATAACTATTTTGAGATTATTAATTTTAATAAAGGACAGCACTTAGAAAAAAAAAGCCAATTATCAAAAAAGAAATACGTAGAAAAGTAGATCGACATAAGTTCGTGCCAAATATTTTGATAAAGCAAAAGAACTAAAAGGTTTCAATTTCTTATTTCAAATCATAACGTAAAATCTTGATTCGTAATGTGATATCTAGATCTAAGGTAACATAGTTTGTTAATTATTAATTAATGAAATTAAATTTATCCGAAGACCCAAATAAATTTCTTTTCTTCAAATAATATGAATTCCCAAAATATTTTAATACATCAATAATGGAAAAAAATTATTCTTTACATGAATTTTAACTAATCAGTAACGTTTACTTTTTTTATTTTTCAGTATCTCATTTGAACTTTTCAAATAAAAATAATCATAATATGACGCATATTAATTTTCTGTTGTGATTTTGTTTTCATATTATCATTATTGGATTATCTTGTGTTGTTAAATTTCGTTTGTGTGTTGTGTTTTCTTTTGAGTCTTTTTTAACACGAACCATCCCTACAGCCTTGATTCGCCTCCAAGAATTGCTGAAGGACCCTTTCATTCGGCAGCGGCAAGTGGTGGTGCGCCAGTTCTTGCCTCATCAAGAATACCGAAAGCTCCTGAAAGAGTTGGGGAGAGCCGGTATCAAAAACATTGTCATCGATGTGCCCGCAAAAAATGTGCAAACCGTTCTGAAACATGTAAGATATTCCAAATTAAGTAAATATTTTAATGGCACAATGCAATCAATAGATGCAGTCAGTGATGCATAAAATGTGCCATGCCAATTTAATTGCAGAATTCTGTGTAGCTTGCTGGAGTAAAAAGGACATGACGTCATAATGTAGAGAAAGACAAACGCGCAATCGGTTATTAGATGGCTCATATGAAAGGATCAAGCTCGGTAAATCTGAATGATTCACCGTGAGTGTCTATTATTTCAGCACTTGTCGAGGCGTGGTACAAGTTTTAAGATGCTTTCTGCAAATAAATTCCGTTCAAAGCCCGATAACCATTCTTGGGTTGCAGCTCCCACCTCGTTATCGGAGTAGTATCGTCACGTTGTAAGTTCTTTTATGCGACCAAACACAGAGGTGTCTAAATGTGAAAGGTCCGAGCTGTAAACAGGATGATCCCACACTTCCCACTTAAGAAGTCAGCACGTTTGTTATACTTCATGCGGTCTTAAATTATCATGCAGGAGCACAATGCCTTTCGACAGTTTATCATGCCGTTGATTTTGAAGCGATTGCCACAATCAGTTCAGTGGTCACAAAAAGAAGATGCATTATTTATGGCACCCTTCCACATAAACTCTGTGTGAACCAAACCCCTGTCTCTGTCGAAAGAACAGCGTCATCTTCACCTTTCCCGCAAATGAAAATGTTCGACACTTTTTTTGAGTCAGTGGGAAATGGAACGTTTCCACTCGGGGGAGATGCGTTTCATTTCAGGTGAGAAGTGATGAATCCACAATTTTGTCCCAAAACTCGTTTCCTTCCTTTCGGTAAAGTTGTAGAAATTCAAACGGACTTTCAAAACTCTTCCCTTTATGTTCTTCCTACAATAGATGTGACTGCCGTTAAAACGGATTGCGTTAAATTTCAGTGCAGTTATACCTTTTTGCCCATAAAAAAGAATCACTGAGCGCATTTCCAATTTTTTTCGATGTTATATAAATATATATTGATAGAATTTTGCATACATAAGTCATTTGTTGATATTATTTTTATATTGAAAGTTTTGTACACAATTATTGCAATAATTCCTGCAAAATTTCGAACAAGAAAATCAAGTAACTCTAAATTTAAATAAAAAAATTTTAAGTTGATTTGAAGAAGGTGATTTTTTACTTAAAAAATTAAAGGAAAACAATTTTAAAATTATTTATTAAATCATGGTGTTTTAAAATATTTTAATACATTTTACTTATTTCGTGCCAAAGAAACATAAAATGAAAGTTTTTTGTTCTAACTTATTTTTACAGTATAAGAAGAATATATAAAAAAAGGTACAAAAATTTCAAAGCTATTGTTCAGAAATTGAGAATTTTTTGTTGGTGTCTAATTATTGGATCTTAAATTCTGAGGATCAGAAGGAAAAAAAACGTGCAAACGTAAAAAAAAAAAGTACTTTTTTGGTGAATG
>JAPMOR010034098.1:800099-815286 GCA_026543865.1 Argiope aurantia
TATGCTACGATTTAACATTTGTTTCGTTATAAATTCAGGTGTTTGGAATTTATTAAATACGAAACATTCAGCCTGAGCATTCTTTCAATGATTCGATTATTAAGTAGAAAAAAATTGTCTGATTATTCTTTTATAATTTTATAGAAGATACAATTATCGTCTTTTTCTTTTATATTATTTTTGAATCAACAAATAGGATATATTTTGTAGATATTTTAAAACCTGATAATCTATTTTTGTTTTATTCATTTAGTAAAAATGTGTTTTTTAAACATTTTTCTATCTAGGCTCAGCAAGTTGATATGATGTCCGAATACCACAACTACTTCATTACTTCTTTGGTAAGAAATTGAAATTTTTTGCTATGCATTTGTAAAATCTTTCGTGGATTTTGAAATGAGTTTTACTCGTATTATTTCATTTTAAAATATTTCATCAGTTGCTTATTGTTTTGCATCAACATATTGTTTTACATCATATTCTCAATGCTTAGTATTTATCACACCAATTCATTTTAAAGTCTAGTAAATTAATACAGGACTTGACCATTCAATTATATCTTAATGGCTGAACCGCTAAAGATAATAAACGGATACATAGAAATAAGCAAAGTATATTTCCATTTAAAAGCATATAATGATTAGGTTTCTCACAATGAGGTTCATCCCTCCAACGGCGCATTAACCTGATATCGCTAATGTGCCACTCTTAGGGGAACCGACAAGTGTTCATACGTCAATTATTCGTCCTCTTTCTTCTTGATGTTTCTGACAAATAAAATTTCTGAACTCGAAATGATGGAAGAACATTTTTCTTTATATGATTAAGAAATGGAAAAAGGGTCATATTTTTATGGGAAATCGGAATGAAAACTCTGGAAATCTGTTTGATCTCTTTCTAATGAGCAAGAAAGACAGGGGAAAAATTTTTGATGAAAAAATAAGAAAGTCGAATTGCAGTTACAGGCAGCATTTGCTGCTGAATCAAACTATAATAAAATAAATGGTTTCTATATAAATCGGTATTTCGCAAATCTGGTTCCTTCAATTGTACATCAAGCATTCACAACAACGAGCGGAAAGCATAAAAGGGAGGGGGTTACTGCATGTAATTATCAACGAACTTGGTGTAACTGAAACAATAAGAAGCTGTTTAGTAACCCTTGTTAAATATTGTATAACTTTAAGCATTTTATTCGATTAATGCAAACTTTGCATTTTAAAATACTTTTTTTTAAACGGACAATACTCGGCAGTCCTCTGATTTAATATCTTCCTTATTGTAGAAACTATCGTATAACTACTCAAGCAAAAAAGTGGATTGATAAAAGTATTATGAAGTTAGTAAAATGTGTATTTATTCTAAAAAATATGTTTAGGGCAATGGTGCGGCATAATCTGGTCTTCTGAATAGTGGAAGGAATTTAAATTGATGAGAAAGAGTGCTCGTTCCTTTTCTCATAAGAGTGCGCCATTAGAAGATACAATAATATTTTAATTTGCTTATAAAATGAAAATTTCTAATTATCTCACCATCTGCAAAGAAAGAAGCGACTTTTAGAACACTGATAAATTCAGTGATGCAGGCTTCGTATTCTATTTCTCCGAATATTACGAACCCAAGATCACAAGAGCTAGAATTCACATTTGAATTATGTTCTATATGAATTGCGAGTTCTATTTTAAAACCTGTTAATAAGTCCCAAAATGAAACGTGAAAAGAAAAATCATTCGACTTTTTTATTGTAAAATTGCTTCAGTTGCTCCACATGGTGCTCTGGTGGAGAAACCTTCTCTCTCGGTAAGCACTCTTTCCTCTTCTTTTCTGCACTCAGTGTTTCTGTTAAAGGATAGAAAGGATTTTGCGCTTGACTAGACTGGCAGAAATAAAATCTGAAAAATCAAGGCATTCTTTCGTTTACCTAAAATTTATATGGCCTTCTGGGTATTTAATGATATTGAGATTAGCTATCTTTGTAACAAGTGTAAATAGATTCTATAAATTAAATATTTTAATTTAAAAAATAGTTCAGTACAACATTTTGCGAATTAGTTCAGAGAAGCATTTATTTCCGCAATACACAGTCTTTGAACATGCGTGTTGAGATTGTAAAACGGTATATTATTAGGCAAAAATAATCAAATATGCCTCCCAGCATACGTTTCTTACGAACATAGAAAAATCTGTCATAACGTTTAATCGTACAAAAATCAGGCATATACTATTATAGCTATGGAAATCTGTGACACTGCTCTGGATGATTTTCTCAACGCAAGATTCTTGAATTGAAACGTGTCTTGCTCCTTAGGATCTACATACAGTGGATCTCGAGGACTTCCAGTACGGCGGTACCAACATCACAGGCTACAAACTGGTGGACGAAGAAAGTTCGACGTACATCGACGTTCTCGAGAGCTGGAGAAGTCCGATGTTCCGGGCCGCTGGCAGGGAACCTTCCCTGACGGTAAGCACTCTTTTTTCTACTTTTCTGAGCTCCTGTAAAAAGATGGAGAGGATTTAGAACATATTTTCATGGGTATTAACTAATGTGTATGGAAATTATCTCGCTCAGTACCAAGAGTCGAAGCACCATAACGAAAAAGTTTATCAAAATGCCATTTGCAATTATAAACTGATAGTCCAAGAGGAGAAAATTTCTAAATAACACAAAAGTGCACTGATAATTATACACTTTAAAATTCTAGAAGATTCTTTTCCAATGAAATAATATGTAAATGGCTATTATTCGAAAAACATAATTCTTAATCTAAAGTGTTTTATAAATAATAAAACAAAGAGAAAAGCGCTGATAATAGTTCTCATAATTTAATTCTAATCAATTTTCCTTCTATTAAAATTGATAATATTATGATTTTGCTCAAGTTTTTGATAACGGCTGACATATGACGAACCTCTAAGGAAATGTTTTAGAAATTTGATCATCAAAAATTTATTGCTATAAGAAGCCTGGAGGTTAGGTAATATACTTGCACATCTTTTTTCCTATTTTCCTAAGATTTGAGCGGTATTAAAGTTGCATTTATGGTAACCATTTTAGCAGAAACAACACCATTGAGCGCTAATTGACATTTTTTGACAACAATTTGTTGACAACCGAAACTTTTGACAAAATCAATGGTTCTTCTGCAAATTTCGTCTTCGTCTGAAAAAACTTGAAAAGATAAATTATTACCCAGGTTACCTATATATTTAGATACAGTGTGGGTACTAACAAATGATCCATATGACCGAAACTATAAAAAAACTGTTACGGAATTAGCATGACCTTGAATAATTTCAGACTGGTACTCTACATCCGTGGTTTCATAAAATTACCTGTTATTAATGAGATGCAATCCAGATGAATTCCTATATACGGGATGTCCATCCTTTAACTATCCTGTTTTAAAGCCGACTAAAAAAATGCTTTTCAAAAAAATTATCAAATTTTGGGTACGATGTAATGAAGGACAGGAACTTGTTTAAGCAAATAAAAAAATAGCTCGAAATTTTCCCACCAGTGAGAGTTTTTTAATGAATCACACACCTGTGACTGATTTAAAATTATTAATTTTAAAATTTTAAATTTCAAAACCCCTATATTTATAGGTACAAATAATTCATACTCATTAAATTACATAACCCATAAAGTGAATTGAAAACTCTAATTACAACCTTAAAACCCCTCATGGATATACTTTTGACAGTAACTATCATCCAACACACTCGAGTTCACTGCTTTCAGTTGAAATCCATCAAAAAGACAGACCTCAAGAAATTTGTCTTCGACAGCAGGAACAGCAGCGAAACACAAAATCTTTTAACGAGGTGCAGTTCGATTACTATACGCAATCAAAAACTTGTTCGATAACTAATTTTTGAGCAGAAAATTTAAACGATTAAAGAATCAGAAACAAAAACTCAAATTTTTCAATTTGCTAAACGCAGATTAATTCGTATTCCTCATATCTTTTATTTGTTAGATTTGTTTTTCTTTGGTTTGCTCTGTAGAGGCATGATTGGAATTGGTGCTCTTGCTGATTCCAGTCATTCAGAGTAGGTTTTATCAGGAATATTATTCATATTCATTTAAAAGTATAGTAGCTCCTTCCAAACACCACCTTTGAAGAATTTTAAGACTTTTCTCAATCTGTACTCTGAAATAAAATAGATATTAAAGTTGTCATTTGTTTTCACTGTAGTATAAAACAAGCTGTGTCATAAATTCATGCAAATTTCAAAAAAAAAAAAAAAATCACAGTAAAAAAGTAATGTTCGAAAAAAATTGTGTTTTAAAGGTACATGTTCAGAGATTTTTTGACTTTACCCATTAAAAATAACTCAAAAAAATGATAAATAGATGGCTCTGTCAGACTGAGATGTTTTATGCAAATCAAGAAAAGAGAGCATAGTAACTTAAAATAGAGCATTTCATTTTAAAGCAAAATATTTTCAACATGACAGCCACCACAATGCTTGAAGCAAGTGAGGCACGTAACTAAGCCTATCACAGCAGAGTGTAGCATCTATTCACCCAACCAGTTGCATGGTATCTTTCAGTTTTACCAAAGTGGCTGGAGTGCCCCGGTAGACACTAGACTTTACAACCCAAGGTTTGTTGGACAAGCCGTGAAGTGAATCCGTAAGATCTGGGGTTAGTGAGAACCAGTTAATCATTCCTAATCGGCTTATCACTCTTTCCTCGGTGAATGTGTCTAGAAGGAAAGTCTTGATGGAACGAGCAACGCGTGAGATGGACACAATTCTACATGAAAGTGAGGGCAGGCAATGCTAGTCTATGCTGCAAAGCAGGCACAACGTGGTTTCGCAAAAGCGTAAGATACCGTTCTGCAGAGACGAAACAGGTTTTCCAACCTGACACAGGACAACGCTGTCCTAAAAAAAGGCCCCAAATGAAGGACGCGGTTAAACCACAGCAAACGGTCACATGCAGAGAATGTAGTGGTTTGGCCTTGTACTCAGGAGGGTTTGATGTCACTTGGATATGAGGTTTTTGAGTGTTAACACCATCATGCCAACGCCAATAAAGTGGTCTTCATCTGTTCACATGATGTGAACAGATGTTCAGCAACCATTGTGGTTCAAGTTCCCTTTGTGAATGCGTCCATGTTGCAAAGGCCTGTCCTTCATTGGTATGTGTTGGCAGTAATTGTTGAAGTGCCTATATCTTGTACGAATGCACCTTCAAGATTCCATGTAGAATGCGTTGGATGGATATTTATGGAATCTCCTTTACTCTTTCAGCTTAATGTGCACTGCTATTCCCCGTTGATGTCACGGATGAAAAATTTCCCATGACATTTTGTACAAAAGGGCCGCGTCCCGCTCTGATGGATGGTCTGCCACTTCGTGGACGATCCTCCAAACTCCCAGGTTCTCAAAACGGTACACTAAATTTAGTATCCAATTCAATAAAATTGAGGCTTTTATTTACTTTGATTCCTTTCATCATGCGGAGCTTTCGCAAAAGTTTGGTCGTGGATTCATCGTTCTTACAGAAAAGTTTAATTACTATTGTTCGACCTGGTAAAGATTGCATGCTGCTGCCATAGAATGACGAATTATAACTATCTTGCTTTGCATAAGCCGTCCCAGTCTGACGTGTGAGTGCCATCTATGGGTCATTTTTTTGAAATTTTTTTAAAATGTAAAATCTAAAGACTTTTTAAATGAAGTCCCGCAAATTGCATTTTATTGGAGCATTATTTTTTTTACTATAATGTTTAGAAAATTGCACGAATTTATGGAGCACCCTGTATTTATTACGGGTTATTACATTTATTCGTGTATGCATTTTCAGGTCACATTTTTCATGCATTATTTTTTGTTATTATCATATAGTAATTTGCACGAAATGAGTCTTTTTCTATCACCCTCTATAAATTCTTGGTCTCTCTTTGGTTTGGCATAGGCCACAAAAAATTAATTAATAGTTATTGAGTTTTTAAACAACCTGATATTTTTAAGAGATTATGGCATCTAAGGTATTTTTTAGTTGTTACTTAACTTATCAACCGAGAAATCAATTTTTATTCGAATTACAATTTCTTGGTATCTGCATAACATTTGTATAAATTCGAAAACAACACTCTCTCTCTAGACGGAGGCGGCCCTGCTCTACGACGCTACACGGCTCTTCTCGAGAGCGCTCACCGATCTAGACAGAGGCCAAAAAATCCACATCAAATCTCTCTCCTGTGACACTGAGGAACCCTGGCCACATGGAATCTCTCTCATCAATTATATGAGAATGGTAAGAAGTGCCCTCTGTTGGTTTTAGTTTTCATTAAGAACTAAAAGAATTTTCTTCGCTCTAAGTAGTATTGTTAATACTGACATTTTTGCCCTTCTTCAGTGAAAATATAAAAATAGCTATTTTCTTTTCAAAAAGTCAATTTTTGTAAATATAAAATGCTTATATGTGGTTCTGGTGTTTAAAATGTTATTTTTATATGTGTTAATTAAATAGAAATAAATAGCGTATTCAGCTGTTCCTTCTTCTTGCCCTAAAATATAGATACAGGCGTAAAATAACATCTAAAGAAAGATTAAAATAAATAGAAAATCTCCATCTATTTTGATACAGATTAAAAATATTTTTTATGTGTGTTAAAAACAAACTTTATCAACTTGTATATACGGCATTTTATTAGGTAACGATTTGCCATTTTTTTCTTTTTGAAGTTTTATTATCCCGTTCACATAGAACGTTCGTAAATTTAAGCTAAGAAACTCAAGGTGCTGTTAGAATGTATTGCAGAGAATTCTTATTTTTCCATTAGAAACTTTTTCAAAGAATGTAACGAATGATTGCAAAGTCAGAAATATGGTAAGACAAGTAAGGGATGAATAGAGTTCCATCCCTTTTTGCAGGGCAGTCAAGGTGCATTGCTCCAGCATTATGATAGCGGAAAATGAATTCGTCCTCTTTACGAATGGTCACCTTTGCGTACTTATGGTCATCACATTGTCAGCTGTCTAGTATATTTAGAAAATTAATTAGGAACGGACAGGTTGAATCACAGAACGTGGAAATTATTTTTATAAATAATTTCTCAGGGATCTTTGAGTTATCAAGAAACAAAAGCAATTGACTTTTTATTTGTAAAATAATGTAAACCAGCAAGTGCAAAAATCATCTGTTTATGAAATCATACTTGCATATGCAGACATTTACTGCTCGTAAAAATTGTTCAAAGGCATTTTCTCATTAATTTATGCCCCTTTTCGATCATTCTGCAAACATTCAGTTGCACGAATTATCAGAAATTTACTTTTGATTCTTTCTTTCTTTTTTTCTTTGAATAAATATCCATGAAACTTTACTATTTTTTTCCTGCAGATTAATGTGAAAGGCTTGACTGGCGATATCAAATTCGACCACCATGGATTTCGGTCAGATTTCAAACTCAAAGTTCTCGAACTTACTTACGACGGCTTGCGAGAGGTAAAGTCACTTTCTTATCTAGATTTGCAGATTAAATACATTTTGTTAATAAATTCTCTGTAACACAGCTCAGACATATCATGCTATAGCAGGAAATCGACAAACAAAATATTGAGGCTAATTTACCAATCACTCAGGTGTTTTGGAAAATGTTTTCTGATTATTTACGAGAAAGAATAAGTTAATTTTCACTTACAGATCATATTCGGAATTATATTTCCCTTAAAAATGTAGAAAAGTGTCTCTATTCGGAAAAAGGAGAGACATTTGACAATCTAGATTTGGATTATCGAAACACCTTAAATATCCACAATTGAAAACAGTCTTCCTAATTCAAACATTTGAAGATATTAAATTTCAATTTATGGAAAGGAAGGAAATCACTGAAAGGGGAAAAAATTCACAATTTAGTATTAAAAATATGCAATTTGTTACAAATTCATTAGATTTTAAATTATTTTAACAGAGTGAGATTTATTTTTAGATTTTTATTACCGTAAATTGGGCCAATTTTGTCACATTTTTCTTTTCTTTCAACTGCTCTATAAATTAGCAATGCATAAAAGTATTTCAAAAATTTCATAAACTATTTTCTTAATCCCCAGTTTTACATTTTATAAAAACCTGATAATTTAAATGAACATTTATAAATTTTAAAAGATGACTTTGACAATGTTATGCTTCGAAAAAGGCTTTTCCAAGTATATTAGAACTATTCTAAATCCTTCAAAATCAAAAGAAAAAATATCTTATAAAACTATGAAAACACTTTACACATTAGTATTACTCTTTATTATAAAGACAAAAATATTCAAAATATAAAAATTAGAATGTTTAAAATTCAAAAATCTCAAAGTCATCAAAAAACATTTCCCATTTCATGAAAAAAAATTAAATTTCTTTCGGTTTTCGTTGCAGAAGATCAGTGATATACATGATATTTTGTACATTCAATAAAGCTTCGTTAAACTAAAAAGTTTTTCCTCAATAATTCGCGCGAAAATATGATGCATAAAACTCTCCGTCTCCATACAATTGTGCAAAATTATCTAAAAAGCCACTCTCGCTATTTTTTTTTCATGAAGTTTTCCTTATCAAAAGATTCAAGTTTTACTCCTGGGTCACAAAGACCTACGATATTTCGACGAGTTCGTCAGATGTGAAAGAAACAAACAAATTAGCTTGTATTATTATAAGGATTCCTCAGATAGTTCTTCCATCTGTGAGTTCCCTCTCCCCTCAATTTGATTTGCTGTAGAAATATTTGGGGGGAGATTAATCTTCTCCCATCGACTTTGAAATTGTGGAATATCTCTTCCTCAGATATCTTAGAAACCTTTCACAAAAAGCATTAAAAGGTCACCCAGGTGAGGTCTTGTTCATCTTCCTATTCACTGCTCAATAAAATTTTGGCGTCTTTGAATGAAGACAACTTTTATTTTCAACGGTTCTTAGAGGGATTTCAAATGCTGTTTTACTGGTCAGTTCCTTATAAATCTAAGTAAAGACAATAGAATTCAATGTAAAATAATCGAAATTTTGATTCCTGCTACTTCCTAATGCATTTCTGCATCTGAAATACTTATAAAGTAAGCACATAAAATACTCAATTTCGAAAAAGTTAAAAAAAAATCTGAGAAAAAGACGAAATATTAGATTGACCCATTTTTAGCCATTTTTGCAATTTTGTCAAGTTATATTATTAAACGAAAACATAAAATAAAATTTAAATCTAAAAGTTGTTTTGAAATGAAATTATGTTCTGAAAAACAATAATGCTGATGAAAAGTTGCAAACAATTGATAACGGTTAAAACATGCAAAATGCTATCGTTAAATGCCTTCTTTGTGCGACGAAATCATTGGCACTTTTATTGCCTGTTTTAGTAACTTACATTATTTTATTCAAAAACTGGCAATGTTGTCCCAAGTGGATAGCTGCCGCATTTTACTGTATTTGGTAAACAAATGGAAATTAATTGGAAACGAATAAATTAGTTAAAAAAAAGTATTTTTTCCTGGAGTTCTTTGACCAATCTCTGTAAGTTTTCTAGAAGTTGAATTACAGTTTGAATTACATGCGAACACAAATTGCTTGCAACCAAAGAACTGGATAATACTTTTTTTGAATGAAGATAATTTCAACATTTTAATATATTTCTAATCTTGGAAAGTAAAACTGCAAATTTTTTCAGGATAATCATCCTCTTTTTGCTGTATCTCCAGAATTTAAAATCTATTTAACGAATCAAAATAAATCCTATCATAAGATTAGATACAGAAAACACTTTATGGTACCATTAGGGTTGTGATGTTCCTGGACATTCGGTCAATTCAAATCTGATGGAAATATCGAAAATAATCCTGTCATATTTGTTCGAAGGAATGCATTATTTTGCTATAATATATTTCTTACAATTATTTCTTATATTTCTTACAATTACTGAGATGTCCAATGCTGTTGCAGGGTGGCGAGTGGAACATCCACACGGGTCTGAACATGACAACTAACTACACCAGAGCGGCGGAAGAGATCATCCAGTCTTTAAAGAACAAAACTCTCATTGCGACAACAATTATCGTAAGTCAGTGCTATCGCATTCCATTTTGTCCACAACTCTTGTCATAAAATTTTAATTATGCATTTGCTAATTAATAGTTAAAAATTAATTTTCTTAAATTGTTTAAGAGAACGTATAAGGAGACTCTATTGGGCACTTTTATGAATTTTTCACTTTGGGTGATGAAGTTTTTTTATGCATGTGAATTAAAATATAAATATGTCAAATGCCTTACTTTTTTAAGCGGAACATTTTATTTTTTTAAAATTAAAAACATATAATTTTTTAAAAAATTTAGAAGATTCCATGCCTATTTAATTTGTATTTTTTTCTATTATTTTTGCCCTTTTACCTTATTTCACTTATTTGGAACAAATCTATGACTGATTTTCTAATTCTAATGAAATGCTGATTTTTTAGAAATATTTCCATCCACAAGCACTGAATTTTCGTAAGATTTTTATGTTTTTCTGCACTGAAATTGTCTTTCAGCTATCTAAAATGACTCGGGGGAGGGGGATAAAGTGAATGCACAAGTTTCTTTTAATGCTTAACCGTAATATTGAATATTGATTTTATTTAATTTTCTCAATCACCTGAAATATTTCAAAAATATTTCAATATTAATAGAACATCGTTTTGAAAAAAGTAATTAAAATATATTTAGTTTTTCTCTTCATAAATATATGTTCTTCATATATTTATTTTACTGAAACATTTTATAATTTTTTTTAGTTGAATATAAATTTAGAATTTGATTCGCATTTAAATTTTGAAAAACACGAAATCATCTGAAATAAAAAATATGCCCATTAAAAAATATTCTACATTCTGGTTCGAATATATATATATATAAGAAACTTCTATTCTTGAAATAAGGAAATGGATATCGATTTAAATTTTTATTTGAATGATGAGAAGGAAAAAACTGTTTTAATAATAAAATATTACTTTCCTCTTTACATAAATATTTTACTTTCACATGTACATAGAAAAAGTATTGTAATTGTAAAAAAGAAGACTTCAATTCGAGATATGAATTAAATCTCCATATCTCTGAGTCACAAAAACGCATTTTTATAGTTACGTCTATCTGTTTGCAAAGTCAATACTCTAAAATGTTGTATAAAAAATAAATGAAATATAACGCGAGAATTTAAAATTAATATAAATTACTATCAAATGCTGAACGAAATCCAACCACGGGAACACATATCTGTCTGTTCATCTCAAGTCTGTGAATGCAAAATGTAACAAATTCGATAGATGACATCTGACACAGAGACACATCAAAGAAATTGCAGCCAGAATGACGTTTTCCACGATTTTCATTCTAACATTTTTCAATTTCTTCACCTTTCAAACTATTATTATTGCATATATTTTACCATATTCTTACCCTACACAATTTTTCGATGACAAAATGCATTTTTTTACTGTTCTTTAAAAACAATTAACAAATGTTAAAAAAATAATTTAAATTTGATTTTCTGTACATCTTTCTATAAATAGGACTTATTTCCTTCATTTATGTTTCCTACTTATTTTATTTCATTGTTCATAGGAATAATACAAAAATATGGAACATGTTCTTAGTGTCAATCTTGTAATTAATCAGGTTAATTTTACTGATACATATACATATAATTTTACTGAATCTACTTTCACATTTCTAATATTACCTACATCATAAGATAATTTAAAAAATTATTTCATGAAAATTTAAAATATAAAAATATATAATTCTTACAAAAATAATATTTTTTCCTTACTATATACTTCTATATTGCCTGGTTTCAGTTATAAACAAATAATAATAATAAAAATAAAAATAAAAACTATACTAATGAATGAAATTCCTATTTTAATTTAATATTAAATTTATTATTTATTATAAATTAGCCGCCTTTGGCGACCAGCCAGTTCACCAGTATTACCGCTCGCTACAATTTTCAATTAAATATTTTAAGTAACTGGTCTCTTAATAGATTCTCAAACATAACATTTTTAATTTTCAAATTTTGATAGTCATACCAAAATTATACTGTTGTTTAGATCGTTTCGTTCAATTTACTATACATATTTTGCTAATTTGTTGTCATTTCCGGTAAAAGTTCAACTTTAATTTAAAGTGGAAATGATGAAATTGCAATCAATATAAAGATATTTTTTAATAAAACCAAGCGTTTTATTTTATTTATAATCTTTATTGTTGTTTATTTATTTATTATTATTATTGAATATCACTATTGCAAACAGAATTGCTCGGTATATGTCTTATGTGAACTACAAACTATTTTTCATAATTTATGTAATATCTCAAACAATGATTCAACAAAAATTTCTCAGATTCAGCATAAAATTCAGTTTTTGGTTTTGCTTTCAAAAGGATTGAAATGAAATCAATAATGATATTTTGTTCCGGCCTATAAATATATTCCAAAAATTATGAAGTCTAAATTTAATGCAGTAAGGTAACATATTCTGAGAAATATTCTGGACACACCAAATTTTAAATAAATGAATGAATGTTTCTATTTTCCACGATCAACTAAGACTTATTTATAAAGTTTTGAATGTTAAAAATTTAGAAAAACTCAACATTTTCATAATCTTAGGCCAATGAATCTTGAGAAACCTGCGCGCTGATTGGCGTATTTTCTTTGAAACGATCGATGAAAAATCTAAAATTATCCTTTTTTTATTGAATAGTGATATTCAAATTTTCATAAATCAGTCAGTTTAAGTGATTGATTTAATTGATTGGAAATTAACTCTTTTTATTTAAAATATTAGTGTTTCAAGAACATTTTGTTAAACTCTATTTCCACAGCAGAAGCTTTACGTAAAATCAAAAATTCGTTATTTATTAGAGCATTTATTGAATCAAGTTACATAAAATATAATCATTTTCCATTTAGATCATTTTAGCAGATCTTTGTCTTACTAAAGGTTTACAAATTAGCTACGTGGCCATGATTTGAATGGATATCCTGTTTATATTAAACAAAACGTACCTTAAAATAAAATTGATTTATTGCATTAATAACATAGAGAGTGTAAAAGATCATAAAATAATTTTTCTTGAATTTATTTTTTAGAAAAAATAATATTTCATATCTGTTTCCTTTCCTACAGACACGTGCCGAAAATTATCTTTTTGCAGATTTCATTTCCAAAAAGATTTAATTTATTTTTAATTGGAACTTTAATCAATGTGATGGCAACACTTAGAAAAAAGCTAATTTTTTCCCATGAATGCGAAACGTGATCGTGCAGCTTAAATTTTATTTTTATTTGTACGAAAAAAATTGTTGAAAAATATAGTTAAAATATTTATTTAAAAATTCATTAAAAATAGAAATTTAAGGTTAAAACATTGGTATCATTTAAAAGATATAATTTTGATCTTTAACTTGATGTAAAAATCTTTTTTGTGCGTTAATATATTCAGAAGTTATAGCAGAAACACGCCAAAATTTCGCTTTATTTTTAAATAAATAAAATTCTAATTAAAAATTCGAAAAATAACCCCCAGGCGCACATTCCTGGCCTTCAAGCTATACACGTGCCAAATTTGGTAGCTGTAGGTTGAATGGTCTGGCCTGTAGAGCGTCAACACACCCACACACACATTGAGCTTTATTATAAGTATAGATATAGATTAATATTATAAATAATATTATAAAAATAAAATTGCTTATAAATATTATATATTATTATAAAATAATTTAATATTAAAAAAATTCTATAAGACTCAATTATATAATTCCCATAACATATTTCTTTAGTAAACAACATTTTTCAAGCACAAATTATTGTGAATTTCTAATTACTATTAATTTATAAAGTAACTTCCTCTATTGGAAATTCTTATACTTCATTACAAATGTATATTAAGAAATGCTTTTCTGCTGCTCTTAATTTAAGCCATAGAGAAATATTTTTTAAAAAATAACTATCATTTTTCTCCATTCATTTTTTTTTTTTTTTTTTTGAGATTGGAAAAGCAACTGTGCAAAACAATTTATTTAAAACAACTTTCAGTAAATAACATTTTATAAATATAAATTATTCTAATGATTTGCTTCAAATTTTTGATTGAATTTCCTGTAATGATTTACATGCCCAAGTAGCATCCTAAATCTATGTGTTTTAAGAATAAGTAATATTATCACAAAGTCATTTATAAACAAAATTTATTTAATTTAGAATATGGAAGAGTTTGAAATTAGTTAAAATCTGCACACACTTACAAATCTGCACATACATACGTATGTTATATGCATATATAAATTGAATCTTATGGAATTAGAGTAGAATTTATTTAACTGTTTTAATGAAATATGAAATAATTATTAACTATTCGTGTAGGAGTATACAAATATTCCTACATCGCAAGTTTTAAGGAATTTTTTTAAATCAAAGCTTACACTAAATATATTGTGCTAATTTTTTAAAGTCGTCATGTCAAAATAAAAATAATTGCACAAATGTTATTTCTATACCAAAACATAAGAATGTAATATCCTATTTTTTTTAAAACGTCTTTTAACTGAAAACTTGATATTTTTTGACAAAAGGAAAGGAATTGGGATTGTAAAGGGAAAACAACTATAATAGTTTGAGAATACACGAAATGAAAAATTAACAGTTAAAATGAGAATTAGAAATTAAAATTAAAATAACTTAAAAAAATAGGAACAAAGGAAAAAATGACGATAACTCAATTGACAAAGTTAAAACATTCAACACAATGATTAACAGAGGAGCGTTAATTATTTATTCCGGTTTATAGACGTTTACACCTATTGCTAGTAATATCATGTGCAACTCCTTGTTTCAGGTTATCAACAACCGCTTTAACAAAATTAATTTTTTTGAATTTGCAATTTAGAATAAATAACTGACTATGCAAATATATATAATAATAAATGATTAGCGTTTTTCACATTTCCTAAAATGGCAACACTTGTTGCATGATGAATTCCAAAGTCCAATACACTTCAGGGGATTCCTGGGAAGTTCCTAAAGTTCAAAAATATGTTCGCTTAGATCCATTCTGGGGACATACTTTTGGAACATCGCTCAGGATATAGGGAGATTATTTGAAACGATCACGTGCACAAAATCGCCTTGGACTTGGCGAATCCGAATAA
>JAPMOR010034098.1:815386-858307 GCA_026543865.1 Argiope aurantia
ATCAGAATACGACGTCGCGTATCCGCGATAACGACGAGGCGAGCTCTACCCAAGCAGTGCGATTATTGGCCAATCATTTATTGATAACTCTTGATGCTTAGGTTCCATTGTTCCTCTCATACTACATTTGTACTGATCTGCAACGTTTTTAAACCCGCATTCTAGTATCCTGTTGTGCTGCAGTAAATTGAAATTCTATTAAACGTATGCTGTACCCTTTGTCTGATATGTATTCTTTTATTTTACTTAATTCGCTGGAAAAGAATCTGGTTCAGCAATTAATTTTTGCATTTGTAGTTACATGTTCCATTGTAAAACTGATTATTTACGGGGCATAATATTTTAATTTTCTTAAGGGTTTCTGAACTATCCTTTGTATCTTTTTCACTTTCATGAGTTTGTTTCTGCTATATTAGAAGATTAGTAGAAGTTTGCTTATGCTATTCACGTAGAAGATATTTGTTTTATGAGCGGAAAGAGGTGAGAGGTAGATAGAGCTTCAAATTATTATTCAGAGTTTTCAATAACTTCCCCATAATTTCTTTTTTTCAGAACGCTCCATACACGATGCTGAAAGAGAACCACGAGTCCCTGGAAGGCAATGATAAATACGAGGGTTACTGCATCGACCTTCTCAAGGAAATCGCCAAGGTCATAGGGTTCCACTTCAAAATTAAGCAAGTCGATGACGGCAAGTATGGTGAGAGAAACGAACAAGGCGAATGGAACGGAATGATCAAGGAGCTCATCGATGGGGTCAGGCTCGTGATTTCTTTCTAATTTTTTTTTCTGTTCCGATTCTTTATGTTACAGATAAACACGAGCATTCTATCCATCTCCATTAAAAAAAAATGTTCACAGGAAACTAAATCTAAGCATTCCCTGAAAATGAAACACCTTATTTAGTCGATGTCCCGGATTCTTGGCATGTGTTGTAGAATGGGTGTGAAAGGCCAGAGGAATAAATTGTTTCTTTAGATCCACAGGTTTTAAATGATTTAACAAGCGTAAATAGTGCCAGAGGCTTGATGTTATCTTTTCCCCCCACCTTACCATCATATTTCACTTTGAAAGTGATAGGAATGCACTAACGTATTGTCTCTATAGAGTCATGCAAGAATAATTCTTATACCCCCCTCGTCCCTGCACCACAGCTCCCTATCTAATATGTTTTATTAGACTCTCATCTTAATGGGAGTATTTATCATTGCTTTATTTAGAATTAAAACTCTTTGTAAACAGCAAAAGGGCAGTGAAAGGCTTTATAAGAAGTTCATTTAATTGCAGAGCAATTTGGGTGTCGAGGATAGTTTTAAACGGATTTTTCGTAAATTTCATGTGTTGAAAACAGAAACAACCCTTGTGTTTGCTTGTCATCTTTTATTTTTGGATAAGACAGAAATCTATTTACATTAAGGCATTGAAGTAAATTTATGGTTTAGGCGTTCATATAGAATTTTTCCTTTAATAAATTAGCTAAAACATTTCACTTAATAGAGAGACAAACACAGTAATCCTATAAATCTAGAATAATTTAATTAAAATTTAGTAATGAATAGAATTAATAAATAAAAAGAAAATGTTACGTTGTGTTACTCCGAAATCTTCACTTCTTTGGCAGGATTGGGTTAATTTTATGTCTTTTTGGCACTTCCAGTAGTATCCATTATCTTTAGTTTTTATTCATAGTGAGATTGTTTACCTTATATTTTTTTAAAGTGGCTAAAATGTTTAGGGAAACGATCTACATGATCCTTTTCATTCATATTACAATCAAAATTTCTGAAGCCATTAAGTGTGCTGTTCATAAAATCAGCATTGTTTTCTATTTCGTAGTTATTCAGGAGGCTGCTAGCAATAAGAACAAATTCGTTTTTAGCTCCGTATCACTCATAGAATCCACGAACTTAGGATCATTTATGGATTGTGCGTTTAAAGACCAAAAAAGGTTTTGTCCGTGTTTCTTCTAGGTGGGTTCTTTTTGTTGCTCTAAATGTGCAAAGAAAAGCACTCTGGATCAAAAGCATGTAGAAGCTGTTTTAAAACTACTGTTAAACTGTTTAAAAAACCTTAATTTTATATGAATTGCTCATGAAAGACACACGAATGACATTTCTTTTTCCAAAAATTATGTCATAATTAGGTCACTATTTTTTTAATCAGTGGTTTTATTTGTTTTTGTTACTTCCCAGGCACAAAAAGCCAAGAATATTTTGTGTAGCCCTCTTGCAAAAGTTGTAACTTTCTGCTGTTTAAAAAATTTGAATTGTATGGGCTAGTGTAATTTCGCATTCTATCAGAGCAGTAACAGGAATTTGGGTATTTGATTACGGTTTAACGAAAAATCGTCTTAATAAAGTAATAGAAGAGAAAGTAAAGTCACTTATCCTTTGATTAATTAGAATTTTGAAAACAGAATTTAAAATAAAATCAATATAATAAATTTTTGGTGGCCTTGAATCAACAGCAGCTCCGTGGGTTGTAGTCCAATTAACATACTGGATAAGACGTAGCCTTGCGTCGCTGATCAACGAGAAAGTTAACTGTTTTTAAGGCTACACAAATTACCCATTGATTCTTGTGAAGTAATTCAACAGTCATGTTATCACATTTTTCTTTCATTCCCCTGTAGACTTTCTGTGTAAAATACACATGCTAATGTTCCTTCTATTTTTTTTCATGTAATTCATTTTCATCTGTTCGTTAAAGTTTTAAATGTTTCGGAATTTAGCCATGCCGAATCTCAAAAAATAGAGAAACAATTGTTTTCATCTTTATAATTAATAGAAAAAAAGGAATTTGTAATTGCAGCTTGTTCACTGTTATGTACATTTTTATTTAGAAGCGAGACATCCTGATAATAAATTAGTATAATAAATCTTTGCTTCATCCAGGCATCATGTTATATTTTAAATGACAGAAAAACGTTTAATTTTAAAAAGAGTATTCTTCTTCAAAATTCACCGATATTTTTAAAGGAAAAAGTTTAAAATTCTTCTGTTGATAAAATAATCATCCGGAATGTGCTATCAACACAAGACGCACGACTACCAGACAAGTTCAAGTGATCTAAAAAAGAAAGAAAAAAGTGAAAACGTAAAGAAACGAAAGGCAATTTAAAAGTAAAATGGAGAACTTTTGGAGCTGGAGAATGTATATTTTATTTTCAGTTTTTCAATTGTTGCACAATAGAAGAAAATATCATCGCTGCTATTATTTATATCGAGAGACGTAATGGACATTTTTTAGTTCCCAACAATAAGCTATTTTACCATGCAAATAATTAATGGACGCCATTTTCCAGGCGTGTAAGGAAGGCAAACGGTTCCTCTTCATCATTAGCAGTTAGTCTTGGAAAAAAATGAGAATTGAGATCTGGGAACTTAATAATAATAATAATTTAAAAAAAGTTGTAGCAGGGGCAAGCAATTTTATGGTCTATTACTTCTATGCATTTCCTGGCTGTTTCCAGTTAGGATTTCAATTTGAAGCCCAGATTTTCTCTTCCAGCGGGCTGACATAGCGATCGGCGACCTGACCATCACTTTCCAGCGCGAGCAGGCCGTCGACTTCACGATGCCCTTCATGAACCTTGGCATCAGTATCCTCTTCCGCAAACCCACCAAGAAGGTACCGAAGCTCTTTTCGTTCCTGTCGCCCCTTTCGCTCGAGGTCTGGGTATACATGGCCACCGCCTTCCTCGGAGTCAGCCTCTTTCTATTCATCGTAGCCCGCTTCAGCCCCTACGAGTGGACAAATCCTCACCCTTGCGACCCCAGCCCCGACGTCCTGCAGAACCAGTTCACGCTCCTCAACACACTCTGGTTCACTGTGGGATGCCTCATGCAGCAGGGCTGCGAACTCACGCCCAGGTGAGCTTTTTTGTGTAACTATATGGTGCTTACTTCACCTCAGCACCGCCGCTGTTGATAATTACAAAAATTCAGAGATTTCTTTATAATTTGAAATTCTAAAAAGTGGGCGTTTTCAGAAAAGTGAGTAGATAGCCTGAAACAGGAAACAAGCAATTGCATGTGGATACTAGCGACTGCGGATCTATACAAATAATAGGTTTCTAGCTACATTTTGAATTTTATTTTGTAATTTATATATTATAATCTTTTTGTACAATCTTGCATAAAATATTTTGAATAATATACATAGGTTCTAAAACTGCTGGGAATTTTTGTAAATGAACTTTAACAAACTTGTCACTTCTCTAAACTGATATCAGGCTACTTTATATTGTTTGCGTAAAATCATGGTGGTCTTAGTCTACCCCCCGACGAACCGCCTACCCGAAACGGTGTTAGACCTTGAAGGTCGAAAAATAGTGGGTTTTTTCATACCTATGGCTCCAAAGTAAAATAAATTACAGCTATGGAATTTTACTGATTGAGAGGATATATTAAAGAGGACAGACCAAATAAAGGCTAATCACGGAAGCTGTTAACTTTATTACGACTATTCTTTCCATAAGTGGAAAGATAAAAAAAAAGAAAGAAAAAGTATCAGTAAGATTTTCATACCGCAACGAATTGTGTTAAACATTTGTGTAAACTTAGTAATGGTAAGTAATTTTGAACCATTACTGACACACTTGTTCATCTTTGGTCATTATTTATTGGAACTACTAGATGATTTTAACACTCTGGGGGGGGTTATTCTATGTGTAAAATTTTTTAAAAATCGACAGCAGTGGGACCAGTAAGCTGTTGTATAAGCACATGGGTTTTCCGATACAGGTGCAATGAAAATGCAAGCAGGATTTTTTTACCCCTCCTGTACACTATAGGTGGTCATCAGTCTCTAGGATAGGTACAAATTACTGGTCATTCAAGTCAGATGCACATGATTATGAAGGTCAGATGATTTTAGGAATATTGTATTGGAAGAATGTTCCGCTGCATTTCAACTTCAATTGCCGAGTGATCACATCGATATATGAATAGTTCAGTTTTCAATCAGTAATTCGATATATAGTTTGTATCAACATTTTCAATATGCAGGACGATCAAAAACAATTATGTTAATCGCATATTTACAAATAATAGTATATATTAAATTTTAGATACAGTAGCATCATCTACTATAATAATAAAAAAGAATTTTTGAGTGCGAATCAGAAAAATGGTAGTATAGCTGGAAAAAAAATTATTCTAGTGTCGCATAATTTGTTACATAGGTATTATTGATCCATGCCTAAAAATATCTCATCGCAATTTTTTTCAAAATTTTGATATTACTTTTTGAGCATTATTATTATTATTTTTTTTTTTTTTTGAAAAGTGAGGACATCTTCGCTCTTAAATGCTTCAAAATAGCGAAATTTCCAGTTTAAAACTGTATGAACTATGCTACGTTAAACATCTATAAAATGCCTTTATTAAGAATTTATTTTCAAATTTCTAGATTGTTTTACTTATTTTATGCATTCATGAAATTTAATAAAATTATTGATGCATTTTTTCCCCATCTGCTTCAACCGTTTGTAATCAATTTTAATGAAGTATTCGACTCATCAAAGTGAGTATCATCATAAAATCCCACCCTAAAGAAGCCCGCGGGGCCCCGGATTCTATGGCATCTATAAATGACCATAAAACTGTCTTGTAGGTATTAATTATGTTGGCTACCCTTCAATCTATCAAAATGCCAAATCTTCTAGGGAAGAAAAACGTTAAAATACGTCAGAAACATTCTTCGAGCAGTATACGACTTACATAATAATATGTAAGTCGTATACTGCTCGATACGTAAACCGAACTTTCTATTTTAGTGATCATACGTCAAAATCCGTGCACAAAGATCAAAAGACAACTAGGCATTAAGTCGAAATACGTGTGAAATCCTTAGAGGATTAAAGTATTTTGTAATTAAGAGGGGGGTAAGGAAATACATCAACATTAATTTATATTTTTATTAGTCGCGCAATTTTCGTTAATTATATTTATGTAGATATAATTGTAAAAGAACTGGCCGTAACCAAAACGAACAGATCTTTTCCTATTTTTGTCACCCGATACCTTCGTTTCTGAAAGGCATTAAAATCTCTGTTTCTATTAGATGGCTAGTGTAATATTAATGGGCAGCATTCATCATCGTATTTCAAAAGAAAATTTGAGATTCAGCGAAATAAAAGTAATTATCTGAGATTTTATTATCCTCTCACGCCTGCTGAAAGTGATTTTCTTATGGTCTGTATCAAATATCTGTTAGATTCCTATGAATCGGGGCTATAAATTTTTTTTTATTTTGACTGCTATCAGCACATATCAATTCTAGGCTTGTCTTATGAGCGCAGTATTTAAAAAGAATTGGTAGACCGATATTGGCTTCAGCTGCGAATTTCATTCCGCGATTAGATTGACTTTTGGAGGTTTTCTTTAAATGGATCAAAGTTTTGAAATATTTTCGTAGAAAGGTAAACTGTCAATACAGTGGAGTTACGTCAGACTTTTTCTACTTCCAAGGTTTTTTCCAGACCAACCTTCCAAGGTAATTTCAGGGTTGCTTTCACTTGTAGAAAATAACACATTTCTTCTTCTTTACGAGTCCTTAGATGTGATTAGATTGGATCCTTTGGGTCTGGAACCCAATTTTGGCTTTGCTTACGAATCTAATTCACTGCAATTACAAGTTTACAATCTATTGGGTTCAATGAAAGGTCTTCTCCCCTAGGGCATTGTCCACACGAGTTGTCGCTTGCATTTGGTGGTTCTTCACTTTGATCATGGTGTCTTCATATACAGCTAACTTAGCCGCCTTCCTGACAGTGGAGAGACTCGTGTCGCCGATCGAAGGAGCCGAAGATCTCGCCAAGCAGTCGCATATCCAGTACGGATGCGTCGACTCAGGAGCTACGCAGACCTTCTTCAAGGTGAGACGCTTCTGCATTTTTAATTGTTTGATGATAATGCAGAAACTGCGGTATTTACAGCAGTAATGGAATATTATTAATGTCTATGTTTCAGGAATCAACAATCCCCACCTTCAAGCGGATGTGGGCCTTCATGCAGAGTGCTCGCCCGAGCGTCTTCACGGAGTCGAACGCCAAAGGCGTGGAGCGAGTCAAGAAGGAGAATTATGCCTTCCTCATGGAGTCCACCTCCATTGAGTACATCGTGGAGAGAGAGTGTGATCTCATGCAAATCGGGGGATTGCTCGATAACAAAGGCTACGGTGTGGCGACACCCTCCGGTCAGTCAGAGAATTTATTTGTAAAAGCATTGGATTTCTATAGTTTCAGAATATTGATCTGATTGTATAGTTTTACATTTTCTAAGGTATAAATTGACGGATGCAGTAAAAATGATTCCAGCTCTGACCTATTTCTCTCTCATTAACGGCCAAACGAAACTAATTGAATGAGAGACACAGTAAAGCCATTCACATCTACATCGAATACAACGTGTAGATGGATTGTTCGGTGACAAAGGCTGTGATCTGGCGACATCTCCGATCAGAATTAGTCTCTTATTCCTGAAATGTAATCATTAAATTTACACTCTTCATCCGAATAGAAGAGTCTTTGAGATTAATCTCTTACTTTAAGATAAATTCATTTAAAATGTTGGTATACATAATTAAACTGGAAATATTTTCCTTGGTTTTAAAAATAACACTTGTCTGTATTTATTAAAATATTAACAAATGTTGCACAAATCATACCTTTATGCTCTAATTTGAGTACATAGAGTGCATAATAATTGAAAAAACAACAACATAGGTGTTCAAATAATAGAATTTTTTTTTGTTAGAAAACAGTAAGTATTACATAGTACATTGAAGCTGATCATTTTTAAAACAAAGGAAGATATGCGTTGCATATTTAAAACAAAAGGTAAATATAATTAAAATAAAGACAAGTTTTAATTAAGCATAATTTACCCATACTTATTTTTTTAAGTGCAGTAAATTCAAAATTTAAAATTTCGGTAGATAGAAATAATCTTCATAAACATTAACAAAATAACATTATATAAAATAATATGATTCAGAATAATAATATAGTAAATGCATAAAAATTGTGTACAGAATATGTCGTACACAGAAACTTATCAGGAGGATGATCATGATAACTAAAATTACACTAGTGCGCAAAACTTAAGCAATGTAAATTTTAAGCAGGTAGTTATGATAGTGTAAAAAAGGGGTTATTACGATCAGTACAATGAATACGCAATTCAGTAAAAAGGTGATGCATATGCAAATGGCAGGAACAAAACATCGTAGCCGATGTGAGTGTACACAAAACACGTGCAGTCGGCGAGTGCAGCTGAAGACTTCAAGGAAAGGAAGAACGGAGGCGCAATTAAAGACATTCGCTGCAAGTGAATTCTTTAGTGTAATATGGCTGAAATATGGTATATGTGAAATATGGCACACGTGGAAGAATGTTTAGAAATCTGTAGGAGGGGCGCAATTCAACCAGTGTAGCTGAAGACTTCGGAATTAACAAAAGTGCTTGGAATGCCTTCCAAACCATAGATACAGTTGTTAGAAAGGTTGTTAGTGGCCACCCTAGGGAAACAATTGCAGTGGATGACCGATATATCATCCTTCAGACGAAAAGAGTCTTAAGCCAGTCAGCAAGTGCCACTGCTCAACAACTGTGCACAGCAACAGGGCGATAAGTGTCGAGGTATACTGTGGCCAGACGCCTTCGACACCGTTCACACCTTCGCCACTTATTCAGCCACCGTCCTGAACGCTGCATCCCTTTGAAAGTTAGCCATCGGTGGCAACTATTAGAGTGGTGGTCGTTTCCTCTTTACGGATGAAAGTCGTTTCAGTGCCACAAGTGATTCTCAACTCCAGTTGATTTAGAGAGAGTCGGAATAAGGTTTCATCCCAGTAACATCACCGCTAAGGTAGTTCTGGAGTTGTCGTCGGGGAGGCATTATGCTGAACAGGTGGACTGAGCTCCACGTTTTCGACAGAGGTTCTGTAGCCGGAGATTACTATTTTAAGAAGTTGATCCTTCCCCATGTGCGTCTGTTTCGAGATGCTATTGGACCAGACTTCGTTTTTATGGGTGACAATGCACGGACACACCAGGCTGCTGATGCTCAGCAGCTACTAGAAAATGAAGACATCACTATAATGGATTGGCCAGCATTCTCTCCTGATTTAAATCCCCTAGAACATGCGTGGTATGCTTTGGAGAGATGCCTTGTGGCACGGTTGCATATATCCAACAATTGAAACAGATGCTGATTGCGGAATGGTTACTCTTACCTCAAGAACTGTTGGCCAATCTGGTGTTGAGTAGGGAGAGACGATGCGAAGCAACCATTACAGTAAGAGGTGGGCATTTCTGATACTAAGGAACAGCTGCTTGTTGTTCTTCCTCTTGGACAGACAATCATGTGTAGCGATACTATTAGTTCAATAAATCATTTTCTTGTTTTATTCATATTATAAGCATTGTATTCATTTTTGCGTAACTATGCTTTCGTCATCGTTTAAATACAGAATGCTATCTCTCATTTCTGAATTCCATGTAATTCAGACACTTTCTCGTGGAGTTATGGCGAAAAAAGTACCTGTTGCTTAAGTTTTGCACACAAGTGTAAAAATAAAGCTGAGGAGGTTATACTCATCTCATGACGAAGGCGGACATCTGATATTCAACAGCTTTTATTTATTTGCAACAGGTAGATAATGCATTTGAAAGGATACACATTATATGTTATACAATCTATTCTAGATTGCATTCACAAAATTCCTCTACTGAATGCAGCACAGTTAGATTTTTAATTAAACTTTGGCATTCTTTATAAAAGGCTCTCTTATATTCATAAAGGTGCCGTTTATTATTATAAAGGCCCAACTGATATTCAATATGAGGTCGAAAAATTTTTTGATGACAACGTCATGTAGATACTCGGTTGCACGCATTACCTAATCACGAAATTCAGATCTTGATTTGTCGTATCAGCGAAGCTATATGAAATACAGCTTTCCACTTCTCACTGCAACTTGCTCAAAAACTGCTAAATTTATTGTAATTAAGTTTATTCTTATGCATTTTTTATTTAACTTGACTTGTTTCATGTTTGTAAGGTAGAAATATTGGAAATTTTTCATCCCACTTCCTAATATATTGAAATATTCAAATTTTGTATTCTTGTTAATGAAAATACAAAATTATTAAAATATCCGAACTTAATAATCAATTATTGAATAGTTTCATTAAATTTTGATTTCATATGAATATCTCTATGGTTGGTGATGTAACAAGAAATTAATTTAGAGATGATATCTTTTTTATAAAATTGAATTGTAAAAGATTAGAAAGAAAAGAATATTTAAGATAAGAATTTCTCCTTTTTTAATACACTAATGTGTTTTCAAAAAATGCTTTTTGTAAAAATTATTAGACATAGTGAGTGAGAATCCTTTCATCCACTTGCAGGGTCCCCGTATCGAACTCCGCTGTCGAGCGCCATCCTGAAGCTCCAGGAGAGCGGGGCACTGCACATTTTAAAGGAACGCTGGTGGAAACAACGATTGGGTGGCGGCAAGTGCAGCAAAGACGAGACCAGCACGGCAGGGTCGGCCAGCGCCTTAAGCCTCGCCAATGTGGGGGGAGTGTTCGTGGTGCTGGGAGCCGGACTCGTCGCGGCCTGCATCGTGGCCATTGTCGAGTTCGTCTGGAAATCGAGGAAAGTGGACAGCGAGGAACGGGTGAGACATTTCTCTGTTTTCGACAGGCATCAGTTGCAGTTTAATCTAGGCAATATTGTTGCTTAATTATTGCATATTTTTATTAAAAAATTAATAAAAATGCTTTTAAGTAATCTGCAATTTAGCTACATTTAAAAGCATCGTACACAAGAATTAGGGGATATTTCAAAAAGCGTATAGAAATGAAGCATTTGATTTTATTTTGATTGAAGAGAACATCAGTAAAATAAATGACAGGACGATTGTGGACTGGCATGATGTCTGGTAAACCGTCCACAACACTTCTTAAATGGAGAATCTTGTTCTAATTTAAGAAGGATTGTGGGAGGTAATGGACAGCTGGTAACTTATTCTTTCCCTGGGAAAAGAAGAGCAGAGAATGCTGTTGGAAAGTCTGATTTTATTTATGTCTTCCCCCCGTTATAATGTGCTTGGGAGATCATACACTCTACTTAACAGACAATGTATGGCTTTCTTGGTCAGCCTGACTATGTATTTTCTTACCTAACAATATATTATTTGCTGCTCGTCATTGCAAAATTAAACAATCTTCTCATTTTTTCTTTGATGTTCTTGTACATTAAAAGAAATCACATGCTTCTTTTTTTATCGTTATATTCAATAAAGAAACTCTGACTGAACAAAGTTCCTTTGAAAGAATAAGATGATCCCTTAACACAAATCCTTCAGAATAAAGGCATTAAGGCACAAGAGCATGTATATATACAATCCTCAGCATAAAAACACAATATATATAAAAACCTATAAAGTGAACATAAATAAAATAAGAAATAACATACAAAAATATCAAGTGAGTAAGAAATGAATAAGAAAAATTAAGAAAAAATAAATAAAGCAAAAATAAAATAAAAATAAGGAACAAATAAAGTAAATATATCAACAAAATAAGACATTAAAATACACATGTGGCAAAAGATAATAAACAATTTAAAAACACGTACATAAGTCAAAGGAGGAATTAATGAGACTGATCCGCTTGGTTAAATTCAGTTGTCATGGTTAGGTGGACAATTTCTTTCACGTCTATACGAAAGAGCGGAATCAGTATAAAGTTATTAAGTCTACATTTTTACAAGTTTCTTGTCATAACTTTTTCCTATATTTTCTTTGGATGTAATATTTATGATGACAAATTAGCTATTTTTGATATCTTATAGAATGGGAGCTATAATACTTTTATCTTTATGCATTGATTATGGAATATCCCCAAATTTTTGTGTGTTCTTCTCTTAACTTTGCTTTTATGAATGTGACCGTTTCTTGAATTGGGGATTCGAAATCTTGTATTGCTTTACTGATTTAGACAGCTCCCATTCACACGATGTATAAATAAATGCTTATGAATGAAAAAATTGCAATGGTTTTCAAAAGTAAGAAAAGTTAAAAATAATTTAAAAAAATAATAAACCCATTTTGAATTATCTGTTCGAAAGAGAATATTTATTTTATATTTTTCGCCAGGAACCTTTGTGCGTACTGTTCTGCCGAGAACTTCGCTTTGCTATCTTCTGCGGAGGATCCACTAAGCCCATCCTTCCGAAGCACAGCCCAGACGACAGGCAAGCCCCGGAGAACGGCCTTCCCTTCATGCCTCTCACAGGCTTTAGCAGCGTCACCACCAAGGACAACTTCTCTTGACAGGAAGAGACAGGGGGCGGTGCCATGCCCCTTGAGCCCACAGCAGATGAACAGGTAAATGAAGAATAAATAAAACGCAATACCAGAGTAATATTGGATAAAAGAAACGCATATACCTGATAAAAAGTACAAATCAGGATTATAGCAATGTAAACACAGCACAAAAACACATTTGCGTAAATAAACACATTCTAATCTTCTATATAGAAATTATTGAATATAATGTCTTTTATGAAAATTGATTTCATAATAAAAGTTTCCTTGTTATTTTCTACAAATGCCATTGATATTAATCATTTTATTTGCAATTTTCCTTCAATAATATCGTGCTTACTATTTTTGTTCAATTTGATTTTTAATTTTTGCGATCGACTTTTTATTAAAAAATTGGATTTTTTTTATAAATGTATTTATAAATTTTGAATAAGTAAAAGTATTCAATAAGTATAAATAATTTATTCAATTTATTAATTAGTTAATAAGTATCATTTTAATCGTTTCCCTTTTTTCACTATTATTTCATTTTTAGTTTTTGGGAGATAACCAATGCAATTGAAAGGGCAAATCTCAAAGGAATACTGGTTGAATTCCAAGAAATATTGATATTGCCAGCTACCCCCCCCCCCCTTTTGAAGTGATAAAACACTGACAGAGTTATTTTCACAGCTTTACTTTTATATACAACCAAACATTACTCTTTTTTTCTTTTTTATTTCCTCTCATAACAAACTCGCCTTTCATTTCTTATATATATATATAATTCGACCGACAAATTCAGAGGGGTGATAGTAGGCATCATGAGGATAAAGAATCACCATACAACATGGGGTCCAAACGAAATTTAATTGGTGAATATCGCAAAAATATAAAGAGTCGGAGAACTGTTGGAAACTGTAAAAAATTAATACAGATGGCGTTTAAACTATGACTTTTTTTTTAAGTGAAAGCGCATTTTTAAAAGTGTTTTTCCATGCTGGTAACATGCGGATTTGATGATCTAATGGATCGTAAATTACTGGAATTGAAAAAGTAGTTTAGAATCCATATTTACAAAAATATTAAAATATAAAGAGAAATAAAAGCATGAAAATGTAAGGAATTTTATAGAATATAATTTGATATAAGCGTGTAATGTGAGAACTAGGGAGTTTTAAAGATGTTCAAGAAAAACTAAAATGGGAACCAGAAAACATCGCTGCAACATCAGTACCGATGTTCGCAGAGAGCGTTCTCAAATTCGGAAGACAAATTCAGATCAAGGATAGTAGGCATTAAGTAGATGACAAATTACCAGAAAACATTTGGTTCGAAAGTAACGTTTTTCAATGAAAATCACAAATCAGCTGGAGTTAGCCTGCTGGATACCTGATGCCACAAAGGAAGATGCAAACTTTTCTACTAGAGTTTAATTCTCAGATGAAGCTTGCTTTACGAGATAAGGTCTATTCAACACGCACAATGCGAATATCCAGTCTTTCGAAAGTCCCCACATCACTATCTTGTCGAACATACAACACAAGATTGATATTAACATCTGGGCACAGTCGTCTATTTGGACCGTATCTTCTGACCGAATGCCTCAGCGGCAAAAAGTACCTTGTTTTCTTCCAGCACGCTATTCCGGATTTACTGCAGAGAACACGGGCAATTTAGTTAATGCATGCTGTAGCACCAGCACATTTTAGGTGCATTCGTGAAATCTGACTTGTTATTTGCGAATGCACTTTAACAACCATCATTTCTGCAATGCTCATTAAGGAATACTTGCTCGCTGCTTTTATTATTCTCGAACGCATGAAAAATTTACATAACGAGAAGGCTTCATCTCGATTACCTTTTTCCTAATTCTCGCATTCATAGGACGATTCTCTTCACCAGACTCATCGTTTTTTGGGCGTCTGTTTTTGTGATTTTCACTGAATAAATGTTACCTGCGACCCTATGTTTTCGCGTAATTTTTCATCTACTTAAGGCTATTATCCTTGCTTCGAATTTGGCAAAGCTCTCTGCGAACATCGCTATTGATTTTAGTTTTTCTTGAATATCTTAAAAACTCTCCAGTTCTCACATTACACGCTTATATCAAATTATAGGCTATAAAATTCCTTACATATTCAAGCTTTTATTTCTCTTTACATTTTAATATTTTTGTAAATATGGATTCTAAACTACTTTTTCAATTCCAGCGGATCAGCGGATTTGATGATACATTAGATCATCAAATCCGCATGTTACCAGCATGAAAAATGTGCTTTAATGCGTAAGAATGCGCCTCGCTTAAAAAAAATTAGTAGTTGAAATACTATTTTATTATTATTATTAATTTTTTACAGTTTCCAACAGTTCTCCGACTCACTATATTTTTGCGATTTTCGCCAATTAATCGTCATTTATTACCCCATGTTGTATGATGATTCTTTATTCTCCTGATGTCTACTATCATCCTTCTGAATCTGAATTTGTCGGTTGAATTCAGCAACACCCTGTCTATCGTATATATATATATATATATATATATATATATATATATGCTCAAGAAATCTATTCAAAACCATTATCTTGTGCAGTCCTTTATTATTCAATTTAATGTGTGTGTCTTTTGATGGAATAGAAAAATAAAAAGCCTTTAAATTTGAATTCCCATAAATCAGGTATTTATTACTGTATTATCTTGCACAACAAGTCTTTAAGATAGGAATAATTTTTTTAAATTTTTTTATCGCAAAATTAAGCTGAAATTTCAGAAAACTTCTCATTGAGCAAGTGGTAGAATCTGCGGTGCTTTTCAAGTTTTTAATTGTTTATTTTGAGCTTAAGAAAGAGCAAAAAAAAAAATTTATTCATACGAAAAAAATTCATTCCCTGTGAAAATATTTGAGTCGAAACTGAATTTTCCTATCCCAATTTTTTAACATTTTTTGTACATTTAAAATCTTTTAAAAATGTCTTATATTTTATTTCAAAACGTATAAAAATTTTTGGTATCTCCATGCATCTGGATCAGCAATTAATTTACTAAAAATAAATTTTATCTTCATTTTTTGATAACATACATTTTTTTATAAAGTGCTAATTGAAGCGCAACAAACTTCATATCAGAGTAAGAAACTGAAAATTCTAGGCTATTCAAAAATTAAGCTACTTTTTCTTTATTGTAATTGAATTGCATTCTTGTTAGAAATATTTTTTGTACAGCTTTGAAAAGAATATATGTAAATATATTTTTGCTTGAAATATTTTCTGAGCTGACGCATCACCACTGCATCCTAGTATATGAAAGTTACCAGCACAATCAATTTTTACCCTCTTCGTTATTTGTGTCCTGAAATAGCCTTGAAATGTACTTGAAAAAATATACAGAGTATATAAATAAACAATAAAAAATAAACAAAAAAACGTACAAGTCTTTGACACATTTTTAAACGAAATATTAAATATCTAATATTGCTGGAAAGTACGGTTTGTGCTGCATCTTTTTATTCCCGAACTGCATCTAAACTGTTCGCCAATGCAATCCTCGTCTTCGCTGGCATCGACTGAATTGGGAGAGTCATTCATGCTTAGTTTGAAAAATCTTGCTTGTGAACAAGACATATAAACAAACTGCAATATCTATAGATACCCCCCCCCTGCTTTTTAGGTTACTGCTACTTAGTGTGAAATCAGAAACCAAACTGTTTTATCTGCAAAATTTTTCCACTATGAAAAGAATTTTAGTGCTCTCCTTCATGCCTATTGGTTTGTTTTTCATTCAGTTTTAAAATGTGTCAAGTATTTCGAGTATTTTTGGTATTCCCTGTGTTTCAGTTTATAGAATTTGAGCTTATTTATTGCCATAAATAATTCATCCCTGACATGACGTTTCTCTTCACCAGGTTAGTTATTACCGCTACGCTCAGTACGACGTATCGGACATTTAAGCAGCAGTGATTTCAGAAGCACACCCTCTCCACTCTGCACAGAGAGCACAGCAGCCAGTGTTGGGTAACACACTTCGACAGACGGACAATCTCTGTCGTTCTTCTGGACAGATGAACTAAGAATAAAAAAAAAAAAATTCCCAATAAGCAGAGCAACACTTTCAACAGGCTTATGGTTTTCATTATCACTCGAAGCAAATCAAATTCAGATGATTGCGTCATTTTTTAAAAATCTAATTGTCTTACGATACTGCCATGTGGCTGAGAAAATCCGCGCCATTATTATCAATCGTAAACTATTTATTTATTGAATCGCTATTTTAATTGCAACGAGCGACTTCACGATTTTAAATACAAATAATAAATTATTATTTCAAATACATAAAAGTAAATTGAAAGTATCGAATTTTTATTTTAAGCGAATAAAAAAAAGATATTTACAATTATGAACCATTCACTGCTTGTTAGATCTTTTTTTATTGAAGTCGTATTGACACTGTTCCGCTATACTCATTTTTAAGTCGATTGTTTGGACAAATTTTCAGACAAACAAAAAAAAAAAAAACATCAACCCTGAACCATTGAATGATGGGATCTCTGCCATTATTTCAAGATTTTTGGAATATATTTTTAGTTTGAAAAGATGATGCTTTAAATGATGGGATCATTGGTATGGTTTCAAGATGTTTGAAGGATATTTTTAATTTGACTTTTTCACAACTCTTTAACGTTTTTCGAAGTGACATTGTATACTTTTATTACTCATAAAAGTGCTCGAAATAAAGCAGGTATGATTTTGATTGAAATTACTTTGGGTGAGACCGACTGCATGTTGTGCTGACTCAGGGTTTTTGATGAAATTGCAGAAGAGAAAATTTAAAACCTTTATGATTCTCAGGTAACGGATAGGTATCAAGCATGTTTAAGAAATTGATGTTTCCTTGCTCAATGGCACAAATTTCCATTTCACACTGTTCCAGTATTGCGATTGGACAGTGGGATACACCTACCACTCGTCGCCAATTATAACACAGAAGAGAATGCCTGTGGATGGCAAAGGACAGAATGACTGTGAGATTAGCTTGGATATGGAGAACTTGGCGACTTCTGAAAAAGTAATGACTTGAGTTTTAACATTTTAAATTTTCATTATAATGTCCAATTATGTTATTTGAAACTACATCAATCCTTCTGAAGCAAGAGTTAAATGATTTAGAAACATAAAACTGTAATTCTGTAGTATTATTTTTAAAATTATATTATCTGATAAATGAATATCTATGTTATATTGTATTCTTGGGGGATATTTGTGAATAATGAATTCTCTCATATTCACTCTTTTAAACAACTTTCTGATAGAATTATTAAGGCCTATACTTCATCGAATTCCAAGTCAAAATTTGCAGACTAGTCATTTCCCCTTTAACTTCATCACTGTTTCTAATTTTCATTCATTACAATTGCTGATGAATTCCATAAGCCTGATACTTCTTTTATATGTAGAAGCTATGCTCGAACCCATTGGGAAAATATATGGCATAAAGGGATGACGTAATTGCGTGAAGTCATATCCAAATCAGGAACAGAATGGTGTAAAAATGTTTTCAATCTATTTGATAAGCATTTTGATTTCTTTCTCTTTTGTATTTTTTCGTTAGTCGGGGAATTGAAATTTAAAATCAGTTGCTTGTTACAGAATTTTAACTTGATATCAGCGAATGTATACATCTAAGTGAAACAAAATTGATTTAGTTTACATTTGACTAAAGGTGGAAAAAATATGCACAATAAGATTACAGAATGATTTTACAATGTCAGTTCTTTAAGTAATATCAGTTCTTCAATAACTATACTGCATTTCAACAATATGTATACTTTATACTATTACTAATAATGTTTCTTAATGAAACACGAGCCCTTTGTAAATTTCATTTCAGCTAGCGAATTATTAAAGGAATTTAATCTTCCACTTTTCATCCTCTGAAAAATGTATTATTATAGTTAATGACTCCTCTTGATATGCCTAATATTCAATTTCAACCATCTGTTTTAAATGGCAAGGAATCTTTGTCTGGCCAATGATATGGTTCGCTAATATGAAACTCCCGATAAATTTAGGTGGTTTCATTGGAAAATGAAATTCAAGCCTGTCTTCAATTATAAAAAGGACGCGAGATGAATTGCTTTTTTTAATGTTAGCAGATTGTAAGGAATCTTTAAAAAATAAGGAAAAATTACAAAATTGTGTATTTTGAACAGTTATTTCAGCAAAAGTATATATTACTTCTTTAAAACTCAACTCTTAGACCAAAGAATGTGTCTGTTTACTCCTGAGTACTGGCATCACTTTAGGAATCAAAAGTAATCAATTTAGCAATGAATGGGGAAAAATGATGCCAACTCATTTCAAAACCCGACACTGGAAAAAATGTTGATTCGCACTCATTTTATTCACTGACAAAAAAGAAAGCACTTCTCCTCACGAGGCACAGTCACAGCTCGATTTCTAAAACGATATGTTCCGATTTCAAAAGCCGGTGTCAGAAGCGCAAGGAATGCGACTGCAACTCAAAAACGCGGCAGAAATACGCGTCTAGCACACGTTAAACGGATTCTTTAAAAGTAGCCTTTTACTGATTGCGGGAAACCACTAAATAAGTAGAAGGCAGGCGTAATTTGTCTCCCTAGCCCTTAATTTGTTCCGGATTTTTTTAAGAAGGCTCCAGCAAATATTCATATTGACTTATGAAAATATGAAATATTACTTTCACAGAAAAGTTGTGAAATAGTCGGCTGAGGAATCGAAAATAAGTCCTCTAATTGTTAAAAATGAGCTCATCCTTTTCTACCTAAAAATCTTTATTTATTTATTTTGCAGAATTTAATTAGATTAATTAGAAAATTTAATTAGAATTTTTTAATTATGGATATAATGAATAATTGTTATACTCTAAAAAATAATTTAATTTAGTAAAAATTATAAAATAAAATATGAATCTATGGTAACGTACAAAATACGTTTAAACTATTTATTTAAAAAACAAAACAAGGGTGTATTTCTTGGAAATTATTGATGTTTAGCAAAACTATTTAATAGCGCAATTTCATAACCATGGAATTGATATTTCTGGAAAAAGTGCCAAGATATAGTTTTTGTAGGCATGAAATTTTAATTCTAATTAAAGGAATAATAAATCAAATAAAATTGAAGAATTAATTAATCCATTAACAACTGGTAAAAAGAAGTTAATATGCTAGATCAAAGGACTCAAGCTTCTTACAAAATAAATAACAGTTATGCACTGCTTATTTTTAGTGCAGTTTCAGATTAATTTTCCTTTCCCATTAAAATAATTAAAAATAATAAGCTATTTGAATATTTGAAATATGAATCAAAATTAACAAATCAAATTGTATAGCGAATCATAAGACTTACCCAGGATTGTTTGATGATACAGCTAGCATTTTTGTCGAGTTCCATTTCTATGCACATAAGGAGAAGTTGGATTAGTTTAATTTTCATTTTTATGGAAATGTTTTTTACTAAATAATTTCACAATTTTGTGGAAACAATTTACTTGGAATATCATTAGAACTTTAAAGCTTTCTAACCCGCTTCTTCTTTCAAACAGCTGAATTTCGTCCGGTGAGAGTTCATCGCAATAATAAATTTGACGCGCTTGATAACTTTCACTATTTAAAAAAAATCGGAACATTTCGACATAAAAGTAACTTCAGCGATCACGATTCAATTTAAAGACGAATTGAATTAATTTGGAAGATTTTTCAGGAAACTCTCAATCAATTCGTTCGAAACTGACGATCTGTTTTCCGACTGCGAGTACAGAAGACCCCACTTAAACACAATATTAATTTGAAATAGTTCCGGAAATCAAGATTTCAAAAACTTCTGAAAGATTAATATACTCGGTGATTCTTTAATTAAAAGCGTTTTCTTCAAAAAAACTTCGCAGTCAATTTTTGCCATCATTTTTGTAAAGATATAAATATAATGTTTAAATCCAACCATTGCTCTAGCTGCACTTCTTTAGAACATGAAAATTTCGCTCTTGAACTATCCGAGTACATTCAAGGGCCGAAAGTAGACGCACCTGAACGCAGAAGGACATCTTTGCTGCCGTCCATGACTTGATCTTCCCACGTTGGGAGACCGCGTTAGCAGGTTGGTAAGGTTACACCTTCAAAACTAGAGGGTTCCAAGTTCGAGACGCGATACCACCGAAGAACCATCATGTCTCTGAAAGTTAAATCCGTCGGGGCTAGTTTATAAAGAAATTCTCTAAATATATCCCCCCACAAAAGTTTACAAAGTAAAATATGTAAATAAAAAAAAAATATGAAGTGGAAGAGAGCTGCGGCATTCTGGGAAATCTGAACAATGATTTGCTGTCTTTTTCGGTGGATAACTGAAGCTGATCGTCATTAATAGACCCATTTTTAAAGTTCTGTGAAGACAACTATCGCTGTTATCTATCATTGTGACTGAAATAATTGTTACCGATCTAAACGACGAACGTATGAAAATATCCGAGTAATCTCAGAGATCACCCGCAACCAAATAGAGGATGAATTGCCACTAAAAACTGAAATTGCCGTCAGATAATCAACCGTAAATTCCTTTTATTTTAAAAGTATCGTACAAAAAGAAAATGAATAAAAGAGCAATGAAGCTGGCTACGATTTATTTATTGTAGTTTATTTACATTGTTGCCTTTCTAAAATTTAAAATGCCGAATTTCGTTTTTAATCGTCGTCTTAACAATATTGGAAGAGCAAAACGAAATAATTTTAAAAGCTATATTAATCTTCACGAAGAATTATTTTGAATAAGTTCTATTTTTAAAATGATCACTTGTTCTTTCGTTTTGCGAGAAGTTTTAACTTTTGAAAAATGTGATATAAAAAGGGCACAAAGGAAATGGCAACATCCTTGATTCTTATTCAAACTAAAGCGGTCATTTAAATTTTTATTTACAATGCTGGTCATTTCAGGAATTTCTTTTACAGACTCGAAAAAAAAAACTTATGATAAAACATTCAAAGGCTCTTTGTATTTACAGAATGCAAAAATTTTATTGATATTAAATGTATTTTCATTGTTATCTATATTTTTTTGAAAGCAAATTAAATATTATATATATATATATTCATGTTACCCCAAAGATTGATATTCTTAACGTTTTCAGAAATCAGAACGAATTAAAAACAAAATCATTAAATAGAATAAAAAATTCATTCACTCTTCGTTTCGCTGATTTTTAATAACTGTTAAATGGCATAGCATTCAAAGTATTTGGTTCATGATTCAGCCGCGATATAGCATTATTATTTATTTACACACGAAACCACACTAGATTTGATTTTTATATACAAAAAATTTCATTGTTCATTTCAGTAATGCAAATCAAGTATATTTAAATCAATGAAAGTTACTACAGAAACTATTTAATTTCTGAAATAACTAAATTTCCATGTGAAATTTTAAATTATATTTAAACATATAATTTATTTCATAACTACAATGATTTCTGTAATTTCTCTATTACTACTACCATTTTGGTCCTTAGAATCTCAAATTGCTTTAAAGACAAAATGGTGAATATTTTATACCAAATATGCTATTATTTATCTATATTTGTGAAAGATATACGGTTTAACAAAATAATAAATAAATATTTTATTCATATAATGTATATATTTGTTAATCTTTCAATTTTGAAAAGTCACCAAATTCAAAATGGCTCATAACTTCATAGAATATACGATTGCTCCACTGCTGACGTCCTTCAAATTTTCTCATATCCATAACTATTCCAGTCTATTATTGGAATGGAATTTTAAAATTTTTCATTTTTTAAAGCAGTTGCTCAATTTTATATTGAAATTTAAATGTCAATGCCATTTGCTTGCCGCAAATATTGGGGAACTTTCTAAAAAATAGTGTCATGCTGCTAATTTAAATGTTACTTGTGAAGTCATCCCACCCTCTTTCATCAAGAAGGAGAGTTCGCACCTGCCTCTGGTCTGTATGCAAGAGCGTGCGAAGGATTCATTGCGTGTTACAACAGTCGTTTCACTGTGTAGAAATGCGTTTCAATGTAGCTGTTTGCACTATGCAAGAATAAATCTCTGTCGTTAAAGTGTCTCTTCTTGTTTCACTCGTTTTCTCATTTATTTTTGAATAGGTCTTATTTTTGCCTTGAAAATATGCCGTGGTGAACTGAGCTGCCGGAGAAGAACCAGACTACCCATTTGATCGAGAGTGGCTCAACAATAAACATTTCTTTTGCTTATGTGAAAACTACATGAATTCGCATTCAAATTTTTCTAATTTCCTTCAATAATAGAGCAAGAGTTATTTGTCCACAGAGAAAATTATATTTCTCCTTAAAATTTGTGAAAAAGGGCCAAGTAAAATCGTGACTTCAAGACGTTTTCTAAGTGAGGTCCATCTGCTCAATCCTCCTTTTTCCAACGTTTCGCCACTGATTCGTCGAAACGAGAATATACTGGACTTAATATTTTCATCTTAATTATGGAATAAGCGTAAAAAATTTAATTACTAAATATTAAAGCAAAATTTAAAGTACTAAAAATTAGCGGCTACGCAGTGCACAGTTAGCGACTGCATTTATTATAGCACTGAACACGCTGACAGATGAGAATTACAATTACAAAATTCATTTTCATTGCGAAATCGAATGATATCCCTTCACTTGTAGACAGTCGAGATAAATCATTATCCTTAGGGCTTCAGAATCTGAGGTGTAAAATCGGAGACTCGGTTTCGGCTATAGATATAACGGAATATTTCATTTTTTTAATTGTCCATCATAAATAAATATATAGCAGATAAATTAATTTCGATTCAGAAAGTTCTACTGAGTCAATTTCTTATTATTTTTAATGCTACCTGTAAATATTAAGGATGAAGTTTCTTGAAGAGGCCGGTTTTTAGAAACGAAATAAAAGTCTCATTTGTAACTGAATACTTTCATTTAACCAGCGGGACTGGTCTTCCGAAAACTTTCTCGCATACTCTTTAATAAAGGTGTCATCTCCCATTCCCTGCAAAAAATTGTGGACATTGGGTAAGACAGAGTGCCTCACATAGTATTGGTGCATGATCGTTTCGAAATATTAACCTTTGGCGTGAACTTAGAATTTTTAGCGAATCTGTCGAGTGATCCTTGGCGAGTGTTTTGGTGAATAAAACTTGGCAATAATATCCAAAAATTGAATTTTTTTTAAATCCGGTTTTTTTTATCCGATTCAAGTCAACATTTGACACAGAACACTGACACAGTTGTAGTCACAAAATAAAGTACAAACTTTGATACGTTTAAGTGAAGTTAAGACCGACAAGCAGTCAGCCTTTGTTCAAAATTGGATGTGGCTTCACTATAGATGTTAAATCATGCACCGTATTTTGTCCGACGGCTCTTCTCGTTTTGTACTTATGGTATTTAACTTACATTTGAACAGCCGGATGAACAGATTTCCTCAGCGATTTTGCACAAAATTTATAGAAATCTACAAATTTGCTTTAAAAGACCGTATACCAAATTTTCTCCATCTATCCCAAGGCGTTTCTTTCTAGACAAATGCTGCCATCTCTCTTTGTAGACAGATAGAAATACTACCTAACGTATGTTTTTTAAACTCGGTGATTCGTCAAAATTTCGAATATTTTGGCGGTTTCAGTACTTTCTCTATATTTAACATACGAGAAAGCTAAAAGTGTTGAGCTATTAACGGAGTTACTCTTGAGAATAAAATATTAATGGATGATAAAGACCCAATTTATACCGGGATACGCAAATATGCACCTCCCAAAGGGAACTATCCCTCTCTTGATCCATACTGTCTCAGTGTCTTAAGAGAAGGGAGAGGAAATATAATAGGTATAAAAAGAGTTGCGATGGAAGTTAAAAGAAACACTGAAAAATTCGTTCTTATCAATTGGTACTAATATTTCAGGGCTTAAAAAAATCTAAGTAAGGTATAAGAATAAGGATTACTTTAAACTGAAGTATTCATTTTTTCTGTGCATCTCACGATGAAATTTGATTTTTCATGAATATTAATGGAAAAGATCGAAACAGTTTGAGAGGATGAAATGCAAGACGAATAGTTATATTGCATTCATTTTGCAGCCTGTTTAGACAGATTGATTGCAAGAAAAGAAAGCACATTTTTTAAAAATGTCTCGTGGTGATCTTTCTCAAATGTCTCTTCTGTAAATTGTAGAAGACGTTGAAGAAGCTTTATAGGCTAAAACCGGAAATTATATGCATATAATATCAGGAAATCCAATTGATTAAAGAAAACAAAGCACGTATTTGAGTATCTCAATGTGATGCGACTGAATTTGCTCTTTCCACGATTATTATCCAATTTTAAAGTAAAAGTAGAACCATCTTAATGGAATGAACTAAGAAGGGAATATACATATATAAGATAAATTCAATTTAGATAAAAGAGACTGCGTCACATGCATTAACTGTTAGTGACCGAAATATTTATTTCTTTATCAATAACTTTCTAAGTTGAAGTAAGAATCGAAGTATCTTAATAAAATGAAATAGAAAATAAATCGATGTTTATTACACAAGTTTCAGCTTATATGAAATAGAGTCAAGGAAGGTAAAATGCATATGTTTTGGAGCATTTCGAAATGATGTAATCAAAACTGTGGTTTTCACGAACATCATCCATCATGTAATGTCAGAATTTAAAATGTGTTAATCGTTTCTGAAACGTGTTACAAAGCATGTGCAATGTGTCGTCCACCATTTTCTGAAAGTAAGTTAAATTGCATTACTGCATTCTCAACAGTAGCTCTTAGCATATCTGGAGGAAAGTGACGCACATGTCGGTGTATTACTTCTTTCAGTTCAACCAAATTGGTTCGATTATCACCATAAACAGTGCTTTTGAGATAACTCGTTGAACATGCATTGTAACATGTTTCAGAAACATTTAAACACATTTTAAACAAATGCCTTCATGCCCTATTTTGCTTATCAATATTGCATACGGCGCCATTTTATCCCTGGTGATGAATTTTTGAACTTTTTTGGCAGAAAAGAAATTTCCATGGCCTCCTTTAAACTATTACCAAGTTCGATAGCTATTGGTGCAGTAGTTTTCCTTTTATGACTATTCCAAAGTAGAACTTTAATTATAACCATTCTGTAGTTTTCTAAGTCGCAGACAATTTGACCCCTTAAACTGTAAAAAAGATTTCTATACTGTTCAAAAAATAAACCAAAAAGCTCAGTATTTTTCATGAAGGAATTTTATAGATGTAATTTGCATATGATTAACCATATGACTGTTTTGGAAATTTAAATATTATTAAACTGGGGTATTTGATTGTTTGCTTAAATTATGGCATTTTAAATTGAGAAAGAAAAATAACAACAAATACAACACGAAAAATTCTTTATTTGTCAGTTTGAGTCACAAACACAGTAAGTGCATGATCATTAAAACTTTCAACCCGAAATACTTACAGATTTAAAAAGGAGACACAAAACTAATGGTAAAATAGACACAATCCGATCTTGCTATTTTTTTAATGAATGAAACAAATTTTTTAAAACGTAATAGCGTTATGAAAAGCAATATTTTTGGTTCAAAGCACTAAAAAATAGGAAATAAATTTACAATTCAATACTTACTTACTTACAATTCAAATTTACTTACTTAATACTTACAATTCAAACTTTGGCACTTTAAAATCAATACCAACTTAGGATGGCGCGACTAGTACGGAACAAAAATATAGATGCATTAATCAACTAATAAATTCCGAAAGGAATACAATATTGTATTAAACAGAAAATAATCCCGTCACATTTACAGTCAACACACCAATCTAGCAGTTAAGAAGCGATTGAAAAACTACAAAAGCCTAATACAAGTATAGATAAATAAAAGCACTTAGTAAAATTAAAATTATTAAACTATTATCTATGTAAAAATATGGCGAGTGTTCAAAATTGAATCGACAACGTAATTGTATGATTTGCTTCATTAGTAATTTTAAAAAATATCCTTAAATTATATTTTTCTAAAACTTAAAATGGATAATTTGTTTGGAAAAAAGTAATCATTTAAGCATTTATAGGAAAAATTCTGAAAATTTCATACATTTAAAAAATATGATGATCTAGAAATTTAATATTTTAACTGCTCACTAAATTTTAAAAATAATATAAAGGAACTTAATTGTAACAGCGGCAGTGCCGTTGTCACTAACTGCATCTATTTGACATCTTTCTATAAATACATTTTATTCATGAAGCAGTATTCTACTTTTGATAAAGTTTATTGAAGAATTAATTTGCAATTTCGTTTAAAGTGCATTGATCCCCGTGGTGATCAAGCATAGAAATCAATGCTTTCTCAAATTCGGAGGATTCTTGATTAGTTGGCCGGCCGAACCAATAAAAAATCCTAGACCGGTGAAACTAAAGTACAAAATAAAAATTTAACTTGCTATTTGACATTGTTCTCCAAAATATGCTAGAATATCTAGAAATTTGGACAAAAATGTGTGTTAATGAACTCGGTTTTTATTTTTAAATAGATGCAGTTAGTGGATTATTTTTACATTTTTTACAAATCATAAAAAAAGGTTCTAAAATTTTAAATTCATATTTTCAAATCTGATATATTTTTTGTTAATTATACTTTATAAATATATTTAATAAGGAGTAAAAAGGCCTTGCAGCACATATTGAAATGCCAATATTCGTTAGGACTCATACAGAAAAGCGTTTGATCACCAAATGATTGCCCCTTTGTAAACATAAGCGGAAAAATTGTTCCCAAGAATGTTCATGTTTCTAATACGAGAGGTTCGAATAAAAGACGATAAGAATTTTACGCATTCACATACATTTATTTTTCACACACACCACAGAACATCTCAAGACAGATTCACAGAACTCCAACTTACATTGTTCTCCTAATCAACATATTATAGGTGTGCCCTCTAGCGGCGAAAATTCAGAACAAAAATCAGCTCACAGTTTTAGATTATCACCACTCGCAGAATGATCCGCCTTTTCGAAATTTTCATGGCAAAAACATTCCGTGGGAACAGTACAGAATTGTTTCGACGCTGAAAGCTATTAAATTTTTTGAAGTAGACAGATCTAATTAAACCATTTACTATTAAAACATGTAGATAATTTCTCATAGTCACTGCACTTGATTTCCAATTAAAATGAATTAAGAGTTACGTAACGAACCTTACATAGTAATGCAACACGATAGTATTGGCTGTCAATAAAACATTTTAAATGCACACTTCTTGCAGCGTCTACAGAGCTATAAAGCAAATGGACTAAAAAAAATCGCATTCACAGCATTAGCATTCCTGCAGTTTCAATACGCAGGTAACATATAATATTGACATTTAAAATATGAAGTTTTATTAATTCACAATATCCAGACTAGCTACATTTGAACTAGTTTATAAAGATACGAAAATTGAAAAACGACATTTTTGTTTTGAAAAACAACCCCTTCCAAATTTTAATTTTCTTCTAGTAATAAAAGTAAATTAAAACCGAGTGAAGAAGGCAAATTTTTTGAGGCTACGAAATCTCCTGTGTCAGCAGCCGGTGTGTCTCAGCAATAGACACACATTAAAGGCGATTGCAAAAAGAATGCTTGTCTTTACAGCGTATGTATCCGATACAGTAACAACTGGAAACCCACAAAGATAGAACTGCTTTAATGATTTGAAGTTTTTATTTGCGTCCTAGCTCCATTTCCCTCCATTTTTCAAAAGCTCCTCTGAATAATGGCAGAAAGGACAGCAGCAAAAATAATGAATTCGGGGAAAGAGATCGAAAGTCGATTTCAGAGTTTTGTCTGCCATTTCATTTCCGATAATACCAACAAGAGAAAATACTGAAACATGGAGAGCAGAAATATTTGAAAAACAAATCCTGATTGAAGTTACTTCAAATTTTTGAAGCGATAAACTGTTCCGCTAATAAGATCAACTTTCTTCTCTGGAAACTAACCTTTATTCACGTTTCTAAGTTCCGTAACGATACTGCAGCAGTTCGTTTCTGATCGGTCTTAGAATGGATGAAATTTTTTCACTTTAATATGAACTCGGTCATTTTAAAAGGCTTTAAAAGATTATGGCAATTGGCACATAGACAAAGCCTCACTCCCCTTGTTGTTATGCCACTTAAAATTGGAAATTATATTTAATGTTTTTAAAATTACGTTGCTAATTTTAATTGACTTCCACTTGCATAGTTTGAAATGAAATCCATACAGTACATATTTAAAATTTCTTTCCTTGATATTTGGCGTTACTGCCCTTTTTGATTTTTGTGAACAACAACTTTGAGCTGTTGTAAATCTATTCTTCATGCTTGTTCATTGATACTCACATTACCAGATGCACCGATTTCGCAGGCAAGATTCGGCAACACCCTCTGATCGATGTTGCTAGCGATCAGCAGACACCAATTTGTTTTTTCTGATGCCCATTTAAGTTTATTTATTTTGAATATCTTAAATTTTTCAGTTTTCGCACTGCGTGCTTTTATCAAATTAAAAAATGTAAAATTCCTTACATGATTTTGCCCCTTCAAGTTGTAATATTTTTGCAGATAATTCGTTTTCAGTAATTTACGGTCTCCTGTATCATCAAATCTGCATATTACCTACATGAAAAGAAAAAAAACTCTAAAGAATGTGATTTCATTTAATAAGAATTCGTAGTTGAAACATCATTTCATATTTTTAAAATTTTTTTAGTTTTCAACAACTCTCGGAAACAATATATTTTTGCGATTTTCACCTACTAAACGTCGTTTGGAACCTTTTGTTATATAGTGATATTTTTTTTTATCCTCTTTCTTGTCCTCTTGATGTCTCTGAATTTGTCGGTCGAATGTGGCAATACCCTGTATATATTGACGTAAAACCAGAAAATAAGTACTTCCAAATAGTAATCGAAATAAAATCTTCACTAAATATACAAATATTCAATTTTAACCCCGAGGAATAAAAAATTGTTCAAATTATAGATGTTTTTTTTTTTTTTTTTTTTTTTTTAATTTTTTTTTGTTTTTGTTATGTTGAAGAAAAATTGGAAGTTGTGATTTTTTTTTTTTTTTGCAATTTTCATGTCGAAATTCTTTTTTCTTTAAATTTTTGCTTTTCAGTTTCATCTTTGATTTGACCTATTTTGTATCAACAGGCAGTCCTTTTAGAACTATATAATAAATACCAATTAATATTTATGAATCATTGAAATTCTTTGAAATTGTTCGCTTTTATTAGGATAGGAAATAACTTCAAAATCTATTTTCGATCGAAAAAATTATCCTTAATGTGACATGCAATAACGTTTTGATACCTCAAGTTAATTGCGTTCATGATTATAGACAACATTAAAATGGTTACAATTACGATAGTTCAATTTTATGAAATTCAAGACTTGCTAGAAATTCTAGACACGCAAAAGCAAAGAATAAGGAATATTAAATTAAAAAACGGCCCTTGTCTTTTCAAAAACCATAACATTTGTTATGCATTAATTATACACATGAATAATTTAGATCAGAAAATTAGGAAAATTAAATTGTTGCAACCCTACAAAGTATTTATCAAGAAAGTCAGAAGAAATTCCCATTTCGCAGTAATTTCTTATATTTTGTAAGTGACCTTTTAAATCCCGGGGTGTAAAACATTATAGCTTGTCCCAAAGCTAGAAATTTTTCGGCAAATTTAAAAGTAAAGTAATTCTTTACATGTTTCAGTCAGCATATTCATGGTCAGTAGTATATGAATGCCAAATAAAAATTTAAAATTTGTGAATGGCCGTAAATATATTATATTAGAAATTATTTAACGAAAAAGACTATTCATAAAAATAAACTGTAATTTTGTATGTTGAACTTGGAATTGTCACTGATTCATGCAGAAATATAGATTTGATGATCTTTTAAAATTTTTAAACTCTTTTGCAATACTTTATTGCATGTTAAAAACCATATTTTAATAATAAATATTTGTGCAAACGTTTAGCAAATCCCTATACCTCCCCCAAAAAAATAATTAATGCGTATGCCTTCTAAATTTAATGTGCTAACTACTGTATTTATCATGACTGATCAGACGATTCTTTTCCATTTAGCCAGATCCGGTCTTCTCTATAAAGGAGTCTAGGTGCAAGAGGCCATTTGGGACCTTAATTTTTGTGAAGAAAAAAAAAAAATACAAACACGAACATATATTATTAATGCAGGTTCATTTAATGCGTGATTTTGTTTTCGCTAATACATCCATTACTTCAGAAATATTACAGTTTTTTGCAATTTCTTTTTCGATGCTCATTATAGCAAGTGCATTGAAGCATTCTGAATGCATGCTTGGCCGGAAATAATTCTTTATTAATTTTCATTTGCTGAAAGAGCGCTCAACACTTGCTATAGTAATTGGCAATGTAAAGAAAAGTTTTAACGCAGTTAATACATTTAGAAATAAATCATTATAATTATTATTTAGTATGTATTGCAATATGTCTTATGCGTTATTTACATCTCTTTCATTCAAAATAAAATCCCGTAGCAAACAAATTTCCTGGTTTAGGTTTTCATTTACATCTTTGTTATAAAACTTTACAAAGTTTTTGGAACATTTCTCTAATTCATGTTTTTCTAAAGTTTTTATATCAATGATTAATTTGAAATCAGAAATAATATTTGGTATTCTTTTAAATCTATCTTCTATTTGTACAATAACAGTATCAATTCCAGTGTTAAGAAATGGCACCTAAAATCCTCTTCCTGGTATGTTATAGCTTCGTCTTCTGCTAATTAGGATTATAATCTTTTCTATTTTCGAATTCGTTTTGTAGCAAAATGTTCTGAAATGTTCAAATTATTTGCTAGCACTTTTGCTTCTTATAAAAATGTGATACATTTTATTTTTAAATTTTGGATTTCAGTTTTAATTTTATTGACTAAATTGAAAGCCTAGTCAAGAACAATTGTTTTTGCTTGAAATATTTTACTGATAGTGTTAAATTTGGACAATATTGCAAACCACACTATTAAACATAAAATAAATGGTATTTCTTGCATTGTTTAAAATAAAATTTTAGCTTCAAGTACCACTGCATTATCGTTACTTACATCGATAAATTCTTCTTGGGCATTACGAGTGTGTTCAAACTGTATATACACTACTTTAAGCGAATCCATTTTGACTTCCCAACGAGTGTCACATGATGGTTTAAAAGTAATGTTTAAATGCTTTTGTAGAATTTGCCATCTTTTTGTAGAGTCAAAAAATAAGTAATATAAGCGTCTCATTACCCCCAAAAAATGTTTTTACGATATATAATGCTGGAAGCGGCATCACAAATTAATAAATTAAAGGAATGCGATAGGCAAGGCACATAAAATGAATGCAGGTTTAGAGAAAGTATTCTTAACTGTACACCTTTATATTTCCCTTTCATGAATACTATCGTTGTCGTATGGTTGCCCTGTACAATTCAAAATATCTAAATCAAACTCACTTAATCTTTCAATGCAGTTTTTGCCAGTCTTTCAATAAACCCTATAAATGATTCATTTATAGTTAATCTTTTCTCTTCAAAATTTACATGGCTAATCATGATTTAAGTTTGTTCCTTATGGGAAATATCAGGAGTACATTCCATTTGGATACTATAGTACATGGCTGCTTTTATATCGTGTTTAATTTTGTTAGGAACATAACGCAGAAATAATTTGTTCTTGTGACCTATGCTCTAAATGATGCACAATTCTATTTTTAGAATTTTTTATTTTGTTTATATGATCCATAACCACAGGGTCGTATTTACTTAACACTAAAGCTACCACGAGCCGGTCAAATGACCGCTTCCAATGGCAATTCCAATGTATCGGTGAAATGCCGGTAGGTTTAGTGTTAATAATTCGATTTAACTTAAAAAAATTCTATTATTAGACGTACCTATTATTTTGTGAGTTCCTCGAAGTGGAAGATTATTACACGCTAAAAATAGAATCACCAGAGGAGGCGGCAGAGATTTGCCGATGGGGTGACAAGACAAATCCGACGGGGAGGGGGGCAAGCACAATATCTCTAATTTGGTTTCAAAATAACTCATAATAATTAATTTTACATTTAATTTAAGAAGATTAAGTATTATTTAACTTCCTTTTTATTCAGATGCTGCTCCTTTCTTTCATTGCTAAAACTTTAAAAAGTTATTTGTAAAAAAATGTTCTCAGTTTCTTTTAAAGGATATCAAAAATGATTAATATTTGAGTCAATTTCTGTATGAGACTCTTGAGATTTAATTTTTCTGAGATCTAATTTTAGAAAAAATATGCTTATTTTCGATTTTAGATTGTAGTATATAGATAAAAACACAGAGCGACACAATGCTAAATGAATGAATGGTAAATGAACAAATGCATGTTATTACTATTTTATATTAGGAGCTGTATAAAATGAATGTTGAAACAAAAAGTTTTATAAAAGGAACTTTTTTTTAGAAATACAGAATAATAAATTAAAAATATTCGATGTTTTCGCCAAAAAATCGATTTTTTTGCATAGTCCCCTACTTAAAATATTTAAGTAAGGACTGCAACAACGAGAACGCGTGTTTTGAATCCGAGGAGAATAAGTGCGCAAAAATTTACAATAATTCGTACACCAACAATGTAGAATGCGAAAAAGATATAATGATGTTTTTTAAGAAGGTTGGAGAAAATATTTTGTAAATATATGTAGAAACTTATTCTTTTATGCAAGATATGAAAAATATTTTTACGAAAAATGGGCTGCTTAAACGTTAGATCCCCTTGTATTTATTTTTCTATATATATTTAGGCTTAAAAGAAACCAATGCATTTTATTAAAAAAACACCTATCTTCATTTTTAGGCATGCATTCGTATGGTTAAGTACTTTTTTTAATTCGAAGTTATTGCAAACTAATATTCATCCCAAAGGGTGAGTTTTGTTCCTTCAGTCGCATGAATTGGTTTCTTTTAACCCCTTCGTATACAATGGCGAGTCTGACTCGCTTATGGAATTCATGAATTTTTAATTTTAAATCTGCAATTGAGTGAAAATATTAAGTAATTTAAAATGCAAAAATCACTTAAAAATGCAGCATTACCACAAATGCTCTTATTAGAATTAAATTAACAATAATTGTCCCGAATGAGATCTGCCAACTAATTAGGAAGTTAAGTAAATTTGTATGTCAAGGGGTTAATGTGTTATTTATGAACATTCTTTAAATAACTATTTTAATCATCTTTTTATCAAGACGTCTTTATTCAAAGTCTATTAAAAATTTAGAAGCATATGAAATTATATACTTTTTGACGCGAATAGTAATTGAAAGAGAAGCATATATAAACGATACGTTCTCTGATTACATAATCATAATATTGAATGCAAAGTCTGAAGAATTTAAGCAGTAATTTATTTTTAAAATTTAATGCATACTTGGATAAACTTTTTTAGTGTAACTAAAAAGCTACCATACCACAAATATTTTTCTTTTGTCGTCAGCTGCAGTCGGTAATATTTCTTTAGTATAATAATTGTAGCCTAATAAATTAGATTTCAAAAGAGAACACATATTTTACTGTTAAATAAATTTAATTTACAATTATACAATTTACTTACTCTAATTATTTATAATGAATTCACATAATTTGGCTACAGTGAAATAACTCTTTTTAGCATACATATTCACAAGGGTGTCAAAAAAAAGTAGGGTTTTTTTTAAAATTTAGTTTAACCATTAACTAGATTTTAGTCAGGCAATTCTAACAGTGAAATGAATAAAATAAATTTATCCATTATGAGGAAGTAACAATTATATGAATAAGATGACGATTAATTTTAAAACGTGGATTTAAATTATGAATTATGGAAAACAATTCTATCGTCCTATTCATGAATAATATAAAAGCACAAATTTCATTATTAATTCCATTGACAATGTAATCGAAATGCCCAATTCCATAATATATGATAAAATCTTAGCCTAAGGACAAAGATTAGTCAGGAAAAATGTGACGTCTTATTCATTTGCCAGATTATTGATTATTCTGCTAAATATAGTATAAATTGTATGCTGAATGCAAATTATGGCATTTAAATAAAATGACTGAGAGTTTGGACTCGTCGACATTCATTCGCTTTGAATTCTCAGTCGATTGATCAAAATTTTTTGACAAAATGCGACATGTCTTATGCTTTACTCACATGTCGTCTTGTCAGTTATATTGCCAAAAGTAGTGCAAATTAAAAGCTTGATGAACATTTGACATTTGATGCAAATGCCTGAAAATCTGTGGATATAGTCTTCGACATTCGTCACATTTAGTTCATAGTCGGCCGCCCAAAAGTTACCGGCAGAATGCGGTATCTTATTCACTTGTCGGATATATTGCAAATCTAGTGCAAATTATCAGCTAAGTGAATCAGCATTTCAACCAAATGTATGAAAATCAGCAGAATTAATATCTTCGGTACTCACCGCATTGAGTTCATAGTCGACCGACTAAAAACTGCTTTCAAAATGAGAATATTACCTTGTCGATATCTTATGCACTTGTCACCTTGTCGGTTATATTATTATATTGCCAAAAGTAGTAAAAATTATAAGCTTAATGAACAACATTCGAATCAGATGTCCAAAAATTTGCAAACTTAACGTCTTCAACATCCATTGCATTCAGTTCTTAGTTCTGTCTATCAAAAATTGTCCACAAAATACTACATATTATTGACCTGCCACCCTATCGATAATTTTGCCAAATATAACCAAAATACTTTAACACTTACTTGGATATTTCGATTGTTTACAATATATTAACCTTAAGGTGGATTTTAAATAATAATATTCGATAATGCCCAACTCTCTACAACCATCCTGAAATGGTGAACACTTTTGCTGACGAAACTCTCAATCTCTCGGGGGAAGAGGAGGCAAGAGGCTGCCGACAGAGGGGCAATCGCCCCCCCCTTGCTCTCCTGCTACCGCCGCCTCTGAGAATCACATCTACAATTCCTTGAAATAATAATTTCCGTGCCGTTTTCTTACTTATATTAACTTAATTTGTTTTAGTTAATATAAGTAAGTCGAACACAAATAGTCGAACATAAATTTAGTTGTTTTAGTAATTCTCTCCAAGGAATAAACAAATTAAAATGAAAACTAGAACGCGCAAGATCTTGGATTACAGTTGGCAGCTTCTCCGGTTATTATATCCTAATGCAAATCGTATAATTTGATTATTTCCTCTTCTTTTGGAAAACAGTATACAACAAAAACAAAATACGGAGTCTTGAGTTTTTGAATAAATTAACCAGCTACGAAGTTGGGTTTCATCATTTGGCATTTTTTAAAAGTAGTACGTAGTGGAAAATGATCTACCTTCAGCGTTTTTAGCAAAAACTCCTTTGTGTTGTACAGGTCCGATTTTAACACAAAACTTTCTAAATTTATCAGTTATAATACTTGGCTATAAACTAGGATCATTTATACCCTCTTGATCATATTTGTTATTGTCATTTTCGTCATTACTTTTTGATTCGGTCATAGTTGTATAAACACAAAGTTCTTCAACATTTTTATTGCAAGACTGTGCACTTTGCGTGGAACCTTTCTGTCCAGTTTAAGTTTGAACCTCTGAAACTTCTGAAGTGGAAGCAATTTCTTTGTTAGAATTACTTCGGAGCCAAGAAAACCGATGTACACTTCTTGAAGTTCAGCTTTTCTTTTTTGTTTTCTGATAATTTTCTTTTTTGGCACCCAGAGAGATATTTCCTTGGCATGGGCATGGTTATATGTAACAGTATTAAACAGTTTATGGAATGAATAATCAAATGACTATATGCTATACTATACGCTATTACCTAGCAGACGAGGTGAGTGACTGCCAATCTACTTACCTTATATTTTGCACACTTGTATTAGACTATAATACATACTGCAAATTTCGTATATTTCCAAATCCGTCGACTGCTCCATTTAAACTTCTTCCTTAATTCTTTTCATTCCTGTCTTGGCCGGCGAAGCAGTAATCCAATGTGGATTGCTAGGAGTTGATCGTTTAATTTATCTTCGTTTGACTTTTTGTTGGAACAACTTAATATAAACAAACATACACAGATGCACGCATATTACATTAGATGTAGAAAAGTCCATCTGAACCCAGCCTCGACTTCTGGCCGCCACTTGAGCCTAGAAGTTGCACCGTTCTGACTTAACATGTCCAAAGGGAATTTTCTTATTCATAAATGAACTTTTACCCCCTTTTTATTGGTATCACTGCGATCATTGCCTAACAACGGCGTCAGTCTTCGCTCAGTCAGCCACCTAAAAGCAAACTTGTATACTTTCAGTACGTATAAACGCTATTATTGTTCAGAACACTATTTTAATTCTTAATCACAAAGGACCCTCTTCATTCGCGGGGCCCCGTTGCATGGCATCAGCCGCAGCGGCTGGCCCTGATCACTACCGATGATATTATTTCGTAAATAAAACATGCCTTACTGCAGGCATCAGTAAAGCATGAGCTTTAAATGACTTCTAATATAGTAATTATGAAATATCCAAGGAATTGATGCTAATACTCCGTAGATTAGAAATTGTAGAGGAGTTGCCATTGCCATTATACCTATCAACAAAATTATAATAGCTGCAGAATTTTTTAATCTTTTCAACTTATATAACCACTTCCTTTTCCCGTGAGTGCAGCATTGTCAAAGGCTAATGATCTTATTTTATTGTTTTGCAAGAAGCTTTATTACTACAAAAACAGAATTTGGACGAAACGTTTTTTTTTCTTTTCTTTTTCTTTCTTTCTTTTTTTTTTTTTTTTTTTTTCTAAATTTAGGATAGCATCTTATTTACAGTTTATCCTCCGCGTTGCTTCGGAAAGCAGAAAATGACAGCATTTGTTTCCCCTGTGCAGATTGCTTTTGGTAAAAAGCTATCCTCTATCCTCACGTAATCTTGACCATAAATGCTGAAAACTGATATCTATACAAAAAAGGGTCATCGAACTTACTACTTCCAAAAATATTATTTTATAAAACTTTCCGAAGATATATTATGTGAACTTAATATAATTGTGAATGGTAATTTATTTATTCACTTTTTAAAACATTTTTATCATTAAGTAAGAATTATTTTTCTCTTATCTTATTGAAGTTGAAAATTCATCTTATATTTTACACCACCACGTGCAAACAGAATATTAAAATATGATATTTTTTTTTCTTCCTTAAGATGCAATTAAATCCCTAAGAAATCTTTAAAAAATTATTTAATTTATAATTGGAAAATTTCTTATCAAACTGTTTTGATTGAATATAAAGAATAAATTTAATGAGGGAAAAAGAAAAACAAAAATTTAATAAAATAGAATATTTACGGATAAAATAAAATTATCTAAAAATATGTAAGAAAGAATGCATTTATAGTACATAATTTACTACGATCACACTTAAAAATTTATATAAACAGTTTTTTTTTGCAATTATTTTTTAAAATTTTTAATTTAGTTCAAATAGATGAAGGAGCAACGTTTCCATTTTAAATGAATTTTTTTGAATTAAATTTTTGTCTATATACAGACTTTCCACATGAATTATATAACAATAATTGCAAATTGAACAAATTTAATAAAAACAGGATTAATTGTTTTTCAATAATAGTATTCTAATATCTAATTTAAATTTTAAAAAATTATACCAATTGTATGTAACCTTACATTTTTTTGCTTAAGGATATAGTTCCTGTAAATCACAAGACTGATAGAAGAAAAATAGTTTCAAATCTGTTGACAAACAACAGCACTACCTGATGAATAAATATTAAATACATATTTTAAGATATTAAATATAAAATTTTAAACCTCAATAAAATTTAATTGGGGTACTGGAATAAGTTTGTTGATTTCTACATTTCGGACGATTAACGTAATCCCTCGTTTGTAATTCTTTCATTTCACTGACTCACTAACAAACTTGACTACTATCTTAACAGTTCGTGAAGTTCCAACAGATTACGCAATCATGTAGCGCCATCTATCTGAAATCATAGCCATCTGAACTCTCTGCTGTGCCATTTATAGTCCAGTAAACTGTTTGTGCGGAGAACTACATTATTCATCGATTTAATATAACACAATAATGAAAATAATTAATATTACACAATATTTAATTAATTAATAATTTAATTTAATAAAACACAATAATGAAAATAGTAACGAGTTTTGCTTGATTTCCAAATCCAAAATGGTTTTCATATGAAAATTTAGTCAATTGAAGGTGATAGCTGACGAGGTGAAAATGAAAGTTCAGCAATCTTTTAATCGTCGAGTGCTATAAATGAAATGCGTAGCATCAATATTATCTTTTAAAAGCTACATTTCACACTAAGATTTGCACTTGATTTTAATAATTTAACTACAATACTGCAATTGGTAAAAATAAAACGTTTAACAAATCGTAAATTCTAGATAATAAGAATTTTTTTTAATTTATATTTTTTTCATTGTATGCTGAGTATCTGTACATATTTCTTACTGTATTTACTATCAAGTTAACGCTAAAAATAAAAACCTAGGTTTACATTTTCGTTCTTTTCTGTTCTCAATCGTTATAGTCGCTTTTTATTTTTTTCATCTAGAAGCAGAAAATAAAAGTTAGAAATATTTTTATACCTGTAATAAGTATTCAATAAACTATATTATGTTGCATGAGGAGATCATATTGCAAGCACACTCACACACAAAAGAAAGGAATCTGTATTTCAACAATTTTTAATATACAAGGAATTGTACTGCTGTTGCCTAAAATTCACTCCTGAATTTTTCGGCGTTCACAAGAGGACGCTGCTATCTGTCTAGGTGAGAAAGTTTAATTCTTTTGGAAACTTTCAGAATCAATGCAGATATTTTGTTATTTCGTTGTGTAATTGTATTTTATCATAAAGCATAACTGAAATTTTAGTAAGAAAAAATAAGCCTGAGTCACCAATATGTGCTGCATAATTTTTGTCTGCATTCAAAAAGGCTTCATAACTGCCCAAAAAGTTTTTCGTTTTGAATATAATATTGATTTTGAAAAAAATTAAGCGTATTTTCTGCCGAATATAATGAAATTATGTTGTTTTGAATTATAACCGATATTTTTTTTTTGGGGGGGGGGGAAGGAAAAAATTCTAAAAGAAATTGAGGCTTTAGTTAGAAATCGCTTAGAATGATAATATTTCAAGTTTGATTAACATTACCCATTGCATTCTGTGAAAAGTTATATTTCCATCATATAAATTATAAAAAGAATAATAGCCTAAAAACACCATCTTACTAATAAAAAAAGAATATTTTGCTCACTGGTGAATCTTCAAAAAACATATTCTATCATTTTAGTTAAATTGAGACAACAACAAGCTTCTCAAACATTTCGAAAAATAATATTGGTTCAAGTTTCATTACAATAATATCAATAAAAAAGAGCCCAGCTGTTAGTAGCTTTAATATGATTTGCAGTCATTATTAAAACAAAAATAATGTTTTGGAAATACAATGATTGGTATTTAGAAACCATTTTTCTTAACGATTTTAAAGTGGGTCAATTGATAGGGCATAATATCCTCCGAATTTTCATGAGAGAAGTACACAAATTTTGATTAATTGTAAGTTAATTAAAATTTTGAAATAATTTTTCTTTGTGATCTTTTACTGTTTAAGAAGTAACTAGATCCAAATTTGATGTCATATTTTACTTTATTTAATTTAAATAACAGATGTCAATTCGAAAGCATTAACATGTTAGGATGCATATAATCCCTTTGGAAATCATTAGGCACGAAATCTTTTAAATCACACTTTTTTATCCAAATGGCAGTAATTCCGATTTCGGACAGCCAGGGTAATAACAGTTGGTATTTTCAAAATTATCGGATAAATAAGCTAAACAAGAAAAGAATGCCTAATTTGAAAACTACAAAAAAAAAAAAAAAATGCATTATATGATTACTACCAATTTTTATCTCAAAAAAAGAGGATGAAAAAATTCGGTAACAAAATAGGAATATGTAAAGCTTCAACCGTGCTCTCATATAATATTTCAGTTCACGGATATGCTAACTAGTATGATATTGCTTATATCTTTACTAATAATAAAGATGAATGTGTGTGTGTGTATGTGCGGACGCGTCTGCGTGCATGTTTGTGTGTGTTGGTGCTTAACAGGTTTGGTCTAAAACTACTATACTTATATGCCTTAGAGGATGAACTTCGAAGTGAGTTTTTCGTAAATTTTAATTAATTATAAATTAAGCTGAAACTTGGATCGGGATGAAAAATTTCCTAAATATTATCCCACAAAAACAAATTTTAAACCACTTCAAACTTAAAAATAAATAAATTATAACAGCAATTTAATAGCCTAGCAAAATTTTCCTAAATTTTGAAAATTAAAAAAAAAAAATTACAATTTTCAATGCTGGTCCTGAAATCCAAACCGTTTTCATTGTTTCATCAAATTCTGAATCGTGGGATTTTCTTTCATTGTTAGAAGATAAATAAAGGAGAATTCTATTTAATATGTAAGTAGTTTGTTGGCGCATGTGCGCTCCCAACTGGTCATGTGATCACGGAGAAAAAAAAACATTCATCGGGAGATGCCGCACGGATTTCGGCAATAACTGACGTGGGTAATCACGGAGCTAAGTATGAATCGATACCCACAATAACAAAAATCATTGTCATCTATTTTAATGTTTTTATGTTGTTTTGTGTGATGTCAATAAAAAATTTAGAAAAAGACAACACTGGTCCGTCGTTAATTTATCAAATGGACACTGGATTTTAAGCCAGGCCATTTTCTGGTTCAGTCGATCTTGAGATGAACCATGGATGCTATAATCAAATTAAACAAAGCCAAAACATCCCTAAAAGGAAGTATTACAAGAATTGAAAACTTTGCGGATAAAGTGTCAAAAGACACAAGCTTAACGGACTTAGAAGCAAAGTTGAAAAAAAATCGACCAGCTGCTGCAAAAGTCGACAATCTAAGAAGAAATTCATTTGAATTGGATGATGCGAATACAGCTGAATTAAGAGCTCTAGAAGAACAATTGGAGCAATGCGATGTCCGTCTCGAGGATTTGGTGGTAAGAATTAAAACTTTAATTAATTCTATTTGTAAACCTCCTTCTGTGACTGCAACTTTCGAAAGCGAAACTGAATCTTTGAATATACCAACAAAAACTCCACCGATAATACTTCCCACATTTTCGGGAAACTATGAACAGTTTAGTAAATTTAAAAGTCAATTCGATGATTTAATTACATCGAATGAACAACTGACGCAGTCACAGAAACTATACTATTTGAATTCTTGTCTTTCTAATGAAGTTAAAGAATTTGCATCTTCATTTGACTACCTCTTTATATGAAGCTCTGGAATCGCGATATGATAATAAAAGATTAATAATTGATATTCATATTCAGTCAATAAGAAAATAGAGCATGAAAATACTATAGAAATCCGCGAAATGATTGATTGTATTCAAAGAAATCTGCGAGCTTAAAAATTGCTAAAACATGAACAAAAGGATTTATTTGATATTTTCTTAATAAATATTATGCTAAAGAAATTAGATAAAGAAACTCGAAAGAATTTTGAATTAAATCAAAAACCAAAAGATGTTCCTACAGTCGAACAATTCATCACGTACTTAGAATGAACAGAAGCCGTGCTTTTATCGGTAATCAGAAATTTTGCAATGGAAACGAAACCATTGACGAAAAAAATCTCTTAATTTTTCGACAAAAACAAAAACCCTTTTAATGAAACAAAATATTGAAAATAAAAGCTGTCCAATTTGTTGTGAAAAAAAAATCCACATCCGGTATATCGAACCTGGTTGAAGAAACTTCAAGCGGAAAAATTCTCTGCATTGGACGTAAAAATTCTCCTTTAGTGGTTCGGAAGGGAACTAGTCAGGTAACCATCTTTTACAGGTTCAATAACACATCCTAAAAGCCAGTCAGTACACTTAGTATTGTCATTTCCAATAAGTACAACTTCGCCGAGCTGAATTTCTCGTCCTTGTTTCTGGTGTTCGTTTCTTTGAATCAAGTATCCCAAATATTCGGATCTGAATCTTTTCCGAATATCAGTGATCAACTTTGTCGATGTTTTAATCTTTTGTTCAGACTAACTTCATCTACTTGATCGAAATCAGAAACACCAATTTGACGGAAATCTTGCAAAAATGAGTTAGGGGACAAAGGAACAAGTTCAGAATCCTTTTCCGACACATAACTAAGTGGTCTGGAGTTTATAACAGACTCTGCATCACATATGACTATAACCATTTCTTCGTAAGATAAAAAAGGCTTTTCCCAGAACTCTTCTTAGAATTTGCTTCATAACACCAACTGTTAAGATCACGTGATATTTATTTTTATTCTCGTATAATTAATTGGATAATACATTTATTATTTGTTTAATTTCACGTATTTGATATTTACTTTATTCAAGTGATATTTATTTATATTTTTTATCGTCTG